>JAOXYM010000022.1:13647824-13657841 GCA_028567055.1 Leptatherina wallacei | reverse complement strand
GGGGGGGGGGGGGTGGTGGGGGGGGGGGGGGGGTGGGGGGGCTGAAGAAACGACAAGAGCTGAGTGTGGTAGAATGACACCTTGGTGTCTCTTCAGTCAGCTCAATGTTGTCCACAGCCTTTTAGAGCAGTGCATGGGGAGATGTATACCAATGTAATGCTGAGGATTGACTAAAGCTGAAGCCTCTGTAAGACAAAGTCAGAGCTCCTGAGAAGACCAGCTGCCATCAACAGTTGGATTTCTTTGAACTGGCACTAAGCTCTCAGACAGCAGGAAATATCCTCTTGATGTCTTTGATCTGAGCCCATTAGAGTATTATTCAAAGTAGAAAATCTAATAGAAAAATAATCTCTGAAGGACCTGACAATAGCATCTGATCCTCATGTACAAAAGCTTCAAAACCTTACGTTTGTTTCCCGCTGTTCATCTGTCACTGAGTATGATTTGTATTACTTTGCCCCAAGCCTAGAAAGTGGCAAGTCGCCATTTTCAGACAGCCAGGGTCTGTCTACAACTCATTTGGCGTATGCATCATCATCTTTATGTGTCAGTTGCCATGTCAGGGAGTCATTCTGACATGAAGCACTAGCAGCTCAAAGGACTCAAACCATAAATCAAAAGTTTAGGATCAGATATGCAGACATGAGAAGTTCAGAACAAACCCTATGCAAGGCAAGACAATAGCTGGCCTGTTGTCTCTTTTCCTCCTCTCGCTCTTCTCTTTGAATATTGCGGCATTGCAGAACAGACAAATGCAGAATGGGGCAAACGGATGCGGCGTAAGTGGTGAGGCCACTGCAGGATTTGGCGGTACTGAAAAAGGTCCTCCTGAGAGCTTTAATGTGTGCGGCGACGAACCACAGCCGGATTTACTTCCCTGAGATGCGAGGCCTTGTTGCAAGCCACAACAATGAGCATCTTTGTCGAGCAGGATTATTACCATTTCACATTACTATAAATGACAGGAGAGTGCACTGGAGTAAATATCCTATTTAATGAGCTCCAGGTATGTCCTTGTCAGCAAACAAAAAGCTAATTTAAACATCTGGGGATCTGAACTTGTGTATCCTTCAGAGTTTGGGATGCTGATCAGAGAGGTTTTCTTTTATTAAATCAATTGCTTTTAGAGCTGCCAGAAAAAGAATGTCCTCACATAGTCATCCTGAATTTAGGAGCATATTTTTAATCTGATTTAGTTCTGTTCATTTGAAATAAACACACACACACACACAAAGCAAGACTTAAGTTAAAGATAGATAAACAATTTACTTTTGACAGGAAACCTTTTCTAGTCCAAAGATTTATGTTCATGATGATTAAAAGATGATACAAAACTGGGAAAAGGAAAAAAAAAGGTGTTTTGAGCTCATTTTCCATCTTTGCGGAGGGAGACGATGCATGGTCAGGACTGAAGCATTCCCATCTGCACAAACAAACAACAAGTAAATCCTCCAGACTGACAAAAGTGTTTCAGTTTGGTACAAATGCAGCCTGAACAGCAAAAACGTAGTTAAGTAAACAGGTCAGAGACAGACAGGAAGCACTTCACTCTGTTTCTGCCAAATTACAGCTCAACCTGCACTTGACCCCTCTGTCACCTGATTTGAGTGCCTGCATTTTCCAACGGAACTGGTTGGTTGAGGATTATCTGACCCTGACTTGTAGAACTTGGCCCCCCCTCACTTGGCAAGTGCTCACTCGTCCTGATGTCATGAATCTAATTGCTTGTGCTGCGTGGGCTGTGAGCTTTAATACAAGGTACACTGTTGATTGTGTGCATAGGCTTGTGTATATGCTGAGCCAAGTTAACACTTGCCTTCAGCAGCACACAAACACACACACGTCTTCACCCGCCACAACCTATCATTACCACTGTCACGTAGCCGCCTCCGCAGCGGGCCTCACAAGCCCCGACAACCACCAGCACACACACCTGGAGGGCCAAACACAAGTTCCCAGCGCTGTGCTTCGTAAACACTGCCTTTTAACAGACACACAGGTATATAAACAGACACACACACCTATTCACGTCCCGCTGCCTCAGCTTCCACCTTGCACCTCCCATTCTGTGTAAAGTATGTCTCACCTTTCCATCTCCCAGCCCGCAAATTCTTTCGTGCCATTTAATTTATTTCCTTTGTTATCATTTCCACCCTTGCTGTGCAAAACAGCCTGCAGATCCAGGTTGGCGGTTCCTTCAGGCAGCTCCAGGTAATGTGTGGCTAGACAAACAACAGGCCACAATAATTGAGGGCACACAGTACAGAGTTTAATGGAGCCACTTAACAAATAAAAAGGAGTTTTCTAATACAGTCTAAAGCAGGAGGTTATGGTTCTAGGAAGTTGAAATAACTGATTTCCTCTTCTTGTAAGTTTCTTCAGTCACATTTCCTTGAACAAGGTTTACTTGACATCATACACGACTAAATACAGCTGACAATGCACACCTTACCCCACTCACCTAACACACACAGCAAAGTTTTACAAAAGGTGTTACTGTGACAAATCAGGCACAAGGAAAACTTTTTGACAGCCTGCTGGTTAAAGGGAGCTCAGTGCAAACACACCCTTCAGTCAGGGTTAATCAAAGGAACAATAGAAGACCTCAGGAAGGTGCTAACCCAACAGAAGCGTTTCAAAAAGGCATGAATCAGAGTAATGTTTGCCCTCATTTGTCCTTTGTCATGTTACAAGGGTTGTCTTGGGCCTACGCTTGCTCTGCTGCGTGTTCTATTCAGGGATGGTTTAGTGTGCAGCAGCTTGCTCCGATAGGTGTCTTTAGAGGAAAACTGAAACTTTAAAATTGACAGTCTTTAGAGAAGAACTGTGCAGATGGAGAATCCTTAAAAAAACATCATGTTGCACCAAAAGCCGATTACCAAGGAAACCAGTGCATTCTCTTGGAAAAAGCTGGTAATGCAAAAGTTTTCTGTAGCATATTCTAGCCTTTTGCATAATGATACATACTGTGTATAAATGCAGAGGGGCTGAAAGCTAAGCACACTAGAAGACGGCATTTCATTTGGCTTTTCTACAGGACCTTAAGCCTTCTTTCTTGAAGCCCACTTTCACAGTACTTTAAAAGAGGATATGAATGTGGGAGCATATTATTTAACCAAAACATCCTCTGCACACCCTTCCTCGCAATGCAGTCACATGTACTTTTCTACATTTAATAGATTTATGATTGATTATTGCTGTCACTTGAAGATCCTGTCAAAAACTTCAAATCTGGTCTTGCAAAAGCAAAAGCAAGGCTTATCCCCTTTTTTCTACATTATATTTTGGCCTACATCTGTGCATATGCTGGCTGTGTGTATATATGGTGTTATGAATGATCTCATCAAACCCTTAAATACACACTAGAGGGATCTGGGCAACATCAGGTCCGAATTCTGTCACACAGCCCCAACAGTGTTTCCCTGCTTCATTTACATACAACAATATACAAGTCCACAGCCCACTCGCAAAAACACTTAAACAAACAATTCATGGCATGCTAAACTCAATCTTTGTCAGAGAAAAAGTGCACGGAAGTGCAAGAGTTGGCACAATGGTTTTGGTGCTCCGAACAAGCCATGATTTTAGATTTTTTTTAATACTGGATGGGGTATTCCACTTTGCTGGTGCCACAGTCTCAGTATGTGACTACTGTGAGAAGTATTTAAAGCTGTCTCCAAGTTAAAAAACTGGGAAAAGATCCAGCCTCGGGATATATGTGTATGTGTGTGTTTTGTGTATACGCAGACAGCTCAGGCATGATCAAACAAAGCACACCCAGCTACAGTATGCCATCTGTACTCCCCCATGCCCCCAAAACTTTACTCTCTCCCGCTTGCAGTCTCCACGAGTTTTTGCACTACATGAGGTATCAGAATGAAAGAGTCCTTGTCTAAGAGGCTAATCCTTTAGCGATTAGTCAACGCGTCTTGATTAAAATCCCACTATTCTGCCACGCCCTCATCCCTCAACTCCTCTCAGTGGAAATGGCAGCCCACAGGTGTCCCCACAATACATGTCTCATTGGGAAAAAATGGGCTGCGGGAAGTGGGCCAGGGCTGACTTTCACATGAGACAGAGGAGAGGAAAGAGACAGAAGCAATCACTCACAAAAAGCAGGAATGCCAGCACAGCCCTATCCCTGCATCCTTATTTTGCCTCTTTAGATTTATGTTTTCATATACAATCAGTTCCATACACAACTTTACAAGATTTTCTCCTTTTCTTGAACATATGAGCAAAAGAAGTCAGCAAAAGGAAGAATGAATGAGCCAAAGAAATACATACTGTATATTTTTGACAGCTTATCCCTTCCTCAGTGAGTGTTTTCTGTAAACACCCATCTGGAATTGAAAGGATTGAGAGAGGAGACAGGTATTTTACCTAATCAGCCTCATCCACCCTCAGTTTCCATCAACATAAATACTTCATCCCTGGGGTATTCCCATGTTCGAGCATGTCACAACTGACATATTGTGATTGATGACACTGTACCCAAATATAATGCTTAGAAGACTCTTCAGCACAATTGTTGTCACCAGCAAAAAGTCTTGATCAAGTCAATGGGGGTTTTAAATGCTGGACAGTAAAACAAAAATACATTTTTCAAGTTATTTCTTTCTGCCTCTCCAATAAAAGCTACAGTTTATGTGATTACTGTTCAGCTTTGAGTCATCAACAGAGACTTAGTTCTTTCATTGTCATTGTGAGTTTAAGCCATTTTTCTTAATCTGCTCCTAGTTAACCCATGGCAGCAGGAAATGACCTGTGGACCTGGGGACAGACTACTGTACTTCCCCAATCACATCCATCGTGTGCTTAACCTTGACTGAAAGCTTGAAAAGGGAGGGGGTATATCTCTGGAGTCCGAACACAGAGAGGAATCACTTACCACTTCCCCCAAGAGACCCCTGTGGAGTTATACAGAGGAGGGATTCAAATAACAATGACGAGAAGGAGGGGCTGAATGTTTCCTGAAATCACATGTTGTTAGGAAGACCACATCACTTGCCAACCAGGCAGCCAGGCCGGCTGTATGCAGAGGTCCACGGGGTGAGAACACACATGGTTTCAGTTTGGCTCCGTGTAGGACTTGGAGGAAAGAAGGGGCCTGGTAGCAGGAACCCTCCAATTCTCACTTCCTGCTTCTGCTGGAAATGTGATCCGTTCGACTGCCGTCCCCATCAACACAGGGCATAGTGTTCACCCGGCAGCTGAGGGGATTGCATGTCAAGGCGCGGGGCAACACATCACATAGAATCAGCCTGTCAGCACCCTGAAATCCAGGCGGGTGTTTCCCTAATGAGATGGCGGGGACACAGCAGAGACAATCCCATGCAATCATGCTGTCAATCCTCAGAGGAGGAGTGGCTTCCTCTGATTTTGTACATAAAAACTTTCAGTTTGTGTGAAAGACTGGATATACGTGGGTGACACATGGTTAGAGGCCAATGATTATAGGCTTGAGCAACTCTTTCAATTACTTTTACTATCTGAAAGCAAGATCAATGTTGCTTAAACTGCTTCTGAATGAACGACCTTTTGCTGACCTCACTGTCCCTTCTCAACAGTGGAAGATGACTCACCTGAAAATAAAACCACAGGTTACATTGGACCATGTAAACACACCACGTGCATAAAACCGCGGGAAAGGGCCTCCATGGAGGCACTATTGACCCTGGTTTGAACTAATCATTTACAGGCCCAGTGTGGAGGAATTTAGGCCGCGATCTGCGTCAAACGTAGATATAAACCAATTAAATCTTTTTAAAAATGGAAGAAAAAGGCTAAAGCCAGTTTGTCCATTATGGGCTCCAGCTGAAAAATGCCAGTGAACAAAGGAGGAAAGGAGGAAGACTTCCATGGTCTTGTGATATAAACTGATTGTCCTAAGTTAATGAAAGGACAAATATTCAGCTTTTTATTATTATATTTTTGACATAGTTATTGTTATTATGTTGCATATCTGACATTAAATCAAGATTTGCCCACTAACTGTAACAGACAGAGTAATAAAAGAGACAGCTGCAGGGAAATGCTGGACACATTGCAAGAAATAAACCTCCTTTTTTCCCCCCAGAAATGACAATAGATTTATGGAGCTGTGTGAGTGCTGTTAGGTGCCATGTGTGTTGCCAAGGCCTGAGCTCCATTGTTTATGCTCTGCTGTGTCTGGGCCAGCAGGACCCTTGACTAAATTCTTGCCCCAGCATGCAGAAAGTTTTAACAGTGTTGTTGCAGGAGAAGGAGGAATGATTACATTATAAAAGTACAGCCCAACATATATCCTAGAGAGAGCCTAAACCACACAATGACAGACTAAAACCAAACCTGGGTTTCAAACAGTGATTCTGCTCCTCACAAGCTGACACAGCCTCACTATCTACTCACCTGGAAATATTTTCCCCTAGCTGGTGGAGAATTAGTTAGACAATCATCAAGGGAGAATAAGTGTTTCGGAAAGTGTCCAATCATTCTGCCTGAATCTGCAAGTTTAAAGCCCAAACAGAAGACAGAGAGAAAAAAAGTCCAAACAAAATCATCAACATCAAATTCATTCATGTCCACATTTCTCTCTTCAACTAACCTTCCCTGTATTGACGTATCTCAGTAATGACACTATTCAACAACAAAGTGAGGTACTGTGGGGGAGGCACTGGCAGAGAAAAGCATATTTAAATTTGGCTTTACAGTGTGGACACATAGAAACACAGAACAGCCAACTCAGAGATGGCTTCCAGTTTTTTTGTGCATTAATCAGCATCGTCAGAGTGAACCTTCCCACCAAAGTTCTTCCTGGTGGAGCCAGTCTACATTGATCAGAAGCTCAAGCTCTTTCCTTCAAATCTCCATTTCTCCCTCTCTGTACTCTCCTTGTGTCTCATAACAAGACGGAGCATGTTCGCTGTAAAACCTCTCGGGAGGGTGAAAGGGATTGGGAGATTAAATTTATTTTGAATTCCTTCACCTTAATATGGCAATTACCCCCACCCTTCCCTCTTCTCCTCCTTTTCAAGCAGCACAGCGTGAAGTCTGTTCCAACGCACATCCCGTTTAAGTTTTGTACACAGAAAGCATTTCTTTCACCCCCAGCTGAATCTCAAACTTCACAGCAGAAACGGCCTGCAACTCATTCCACTTAAGGTGGATTAGATGTACGTGTACAGTTAAAGTTTATGTGGAAAGTATGAATTCCTTCATCTAAGAAGGATAAGAAAAATATGGTTATTTGTCAGTGTCATTTTTAGCTCTGCATGCTTCAAGCTAGAACACAAAAAACTGCTGACTTTGACAGAAGTTACTTTTGAGGGGCAGGGAAGTTTGTCTTTAATAAGAGAAATAGAGCATGGCTAACATGAAAACTTAGCTGTAGTCATCTACAGCTGACTGAAAAGTCTACAGACGAGGCAGTCTTGTGAAACACATTTTCCTGAATAATACAATGGTCTAAAGCTTTAAAACCATAATTCTAAGGATTACTATACCAAAGCATTTTGCTGGGTCATAATCCTGGTCATTTCTGTCTAAGCTTAGTAAGCAGATCAGAAACTCTGTGTATTTGTCCATTTCCTGAGCAGGATGTTTCCATATTTTTTTTATTTTTTTTTTTGTATCCACAATAAAGTTCAGGAATGCTAAGGTCAATGCAATGTTACAGTTGCAAAAGTCCCCGATTGTGACGTTGAAAATCCCTGATCTAAATCGCTTGTGTAACAAAACGAGCAAGGGATGAGAGATTTCTCCACTCGGTTTCTGCTCCACTTTTCAAAAGGTTTGACTAACCCCTCAGAGGCGACAAAGACAATCCCTTAGGAAATGAATCCCACCAAAAAAGCTTAATTTCCCTCCTTTCTCTTCGTGGAGGGCCAGTCACAACCCCCCTTTTCACTGCATTTTCACACATTCCATGCATCCAAAATGGTCTCGTTTTCTATCAGTTAAGCCTCTTAATTGACCGCTCTATGCAAGGAGGGATTAGCTGATAAGAGGGAGCAAAGAAAGAGAGGGAAAGCAAAACACAAAGAGGAAGTAAACGGTCAGTTGGGGGTGGCAAGACACCAAAGGATTACCCCTGTCATCTGTTCTGTGATAAAAATACATCTTCAGATGTGCGCAAAGAAGGAGGAAAGACTTTGAGAAGCATCCAAGAAAAATGTGCACTATCAGGCACTTTGGAGGCACCCTCTCTCCAGGAGAGAACAGAGGAAGGCCCCCACAGTGAGGATCCAGTGTTTTTTCACCAAAAGCCACAGCTGAGATGCTCTCAAGACCTAAAAGTCTTTCCATATGCCAGTCTTCAATGATCTCACACACAATGCCTGACCTACAACACTTTCACTGTCTTTATGTTACAGAACTAGGGCTAAACATTTTGTCATGACATGTTCTAATCTGTTCCTTCCATTATTTGGTGATTTGCCAGTACAGTATACGATTTTTCAGTAAAAACATGGAAAGTAAGGTTGTAAAAGGTCACATGCTGTTGTGAAATCTCCAACCACTTTAGCACAAAGCAGTCAAGTGACTACAGCAAGTACAACAGGGACTGATATATTCTTTAGCCTACACACACACACACACACACACACACCAGCTCGCACAGTAAGAGGGTGCCAGCTGCACTGACGTAGGTGGAGTCCAAGTATCAAGCCAGCACAGGCCTTTATAATCATGCTAGATTTATAGGTGTGGTGCCTTGCCTTCTATATTTAATTACAGATTTTTACAATGATAGCATGTTAAGTGAAATGTAATACAAGAGCGTTAGAACTATTCCTCTGACCCAGACATAGCAGCACACGTAGCCCTACCTTTTAATTTCATCATATAAGGTTTCAGCAAAAAGGGTCGATATGCTTCCTGCTTAGGGGTGAACAGGTAATGTCACTCATAGAGAAAGCAGACAGGAGAGAGTTTTTGTCCTCTCATATTCAGGTTTATCACTCCATGTCTCGCTCTGTCCCCCTGCATCCATTCCTGAAAGGTGCACATTTGTATTATCTTGTATTTGACAAACAAAGGAGCCATTGAGTGCCTTGTCTTCTCACATTATTTAATTAGGTTAAAACAAATAGTAATAGGCAACTCTCACTCCAGGGAAATTCCACCTGGAGATGACAGGGGCTGCAGAGCAGTAGGAGGGGTTGGGTGGGGGTGATGCGGAGGGGGGAGGAGGGGGATGAAAGCCGTACTTCGTCTCTTTTTGACAGATTGGTACAGACATGGGAAACTTTACACTGTGTTTATTTGACCATGCTTTCCATATGCAGGTATCATGTTAAAAACCACAAGTGACAGGAGAGGAGTCAGAAGAAAGGACTCCTTCCTTCCCTCAGCATCAGCCGAGCCGTTCGGCCTGATTTATGCCGCACAAAGGTTGCATCGGGGAGGGAGAAATACACACTTTCATGTGTCCCACACCAACTCCGTCTGTCGCAAAGACAAACACACACAAGCATGCATCCATATGGACACACACATTTTATGTAGCTACTAGAGCGCATCTGTCAGTTGTTGCTATAATCTTCCCTGACACCTGGTGATCAGCAAACAATTATAAAGCCATCAAGCGAGCAAATACTGGTGGTGTTGAAACTATGAGAAAAAGACCATAAGGTGAAACTGATGGCAGAAGCTGTAAACAAGATGGAACATTTATACTCAAGTAAAAAACTTAAATAAATAATATTACTGTTTAGAAAAAACAGGCAAGGCAAGGCAAATTGATTTATAGAGCACATTTCATGTAAGACAATTCAAGGTGCTTTACATTGCAGAAAACAGAAGAGAAAAAAAATAGTTAATGATAATAATCTAAAATCAAGATTAGGAAAGTCCAACAGATTAAAAACATGATCAAGTTTAAAATTCAAGATTAAAAGGAAATAGTACAAATTCAGATAAAAACAATGTAAATGCAGCAGAGAACAGGAGGGTCTTCAATCTGGATTTAAATAAACTGAGTGTTTCTGCTGATCTGAGACTTTCTGGGAGTTTGTTCCAGACATGTGGAGCATA
>JAOXYM010000022.1:13607874-13623266 GCA_028567055.1 Leptatherina wallacei | reverse complement strand
CCTCGAGGGCTACTGTCCTGTGGGTTTTAAATATTTCTCTGCTCCAACACACCTGATTCAAATAAAATCTATCCAACAGTTTGTTGTCAAGTCCTGCACAATGACCCATAATTGGATCAAGTGTGTTGTAACAGGGAAACTTATATACCTGCTGTGCTGCGGCTCTCGAGGGCCAACAATTCCCATCCCCGAATTAGATTACATGGCTACCAACTAATTATTCTATGAATTTATATTTAGAAAGAAACAAAACAAAACTGAAGTACTACTGCTTTGCCAAATCTGAACATGCCTTTAAAATTCCTTGTGCACTGTGGGTAAAATTTCCTAGTAAATCTACTGACTCATCTCATTACATATCCTTTTTTTTTTGTAATCTGAAACAATGCACGCTGATAAAAAGTAAAAATGGCCGACACTGTATCCCTGTTATAGTGCCTTATTGACAATTCTGTTTACAAAACATTCAAATTAAGTGAATGGGGCTCAATGCACAAAGCTAAAGTTGTAGTGATTGCATTAATGATCTCTTGGAAAACTGTGTCTCTACTCTTGTTGCAACAAGCTCATTATTTTCCCTTGAGTGGCAGTTTTGGTTGAGTTAAAAGCTAGCTGTTGATGTGTTTGGGCCGTAGCACAGGCGTATGCAGGGTTGTGTAGCTGTGCTTGGCTTGCAACTGCTTCTTCAGATTTAAAGTAAGTATTTTTTTTTCTGTTCACATGAACTTATCACCCAGGCAGAATTAGCATTTGAACATAATATTGTTGTTCTTTCCGTCTATGAATTCAGAATAATTCCACAACTCTCACTGTCTTCTCTGCCACATATATCTAGCTGTGTGAGATACATGTATGCAGTAACATCACAATTGTGGCTGTGAAACAGTAGCTGCAGCTGTATATGACACCAGAAGCTAATGTTGATAGATTAAATCACAGGGCTTTCATTTAGATTGCCTGGATTTTACTTTTTTTCCAGATTTTATCATCAATGTTTTAAAAACTTAAACTGGTTATGTTTAGGCCTAATTTAATATTAAATATACTTTAAATACACTCTTCCACACATTATTACTACATGCTGGATAGGCACAAAGGGGTACTTGGTGAGTTGGAATTTGACACCAAAGGGTCCTTGTGGCCTATGACTCTCTCCCCCTGTGTCTATTGTTTCACATGATTGCTCTCACAGGATTTTACAACATGCGTCAGTCATTAGACAGAAGTCAGAATGTGGGTTTAAACCTGATATTCCTGTACAAACAAGGATAAGATTCTTTGAGTACACCCAAATTCACCTACTGACCCCTCTATTTCTAATCAGATTTGAGCACAGTGATAAGCTGCCTGCTGTAGCTGACAGTGACTGAAAGTGGAGGCAAAAACAGCCCACTGACTAATAAGGAGTATTTGAGTTCAAAGGGGAGATGCTTGGGATATTATCTTGTTTACATATATTATTCCTGCAAAATTGAGAACAAACTAACATAATTGATGATTGAATCTCTTCGAAACATTATATACTATATATATGTGTTGGGGATTTTCCACCAAGAGGCTTTGATTTCTGGGAGTTCAGGACATCGGCAGCGGAGCAGCCTCTGTTTGTTTTACTGCTTTACTTCATTTGAAGGAATGAAGAGATGAGTCATCAGCTGTCATTGGGTTATGAAGCTGAGGAAGGTGTGAAGGCATTATTTTCTTCATTTTGTGTGAAAAGATATTGCACAAATTAATATTTCAGAGAAGCTCCTGATTTGAAAAATGAATTATGAGAAGAAAATGACAATGAATAAATGTATATTACAAGTTTCCTTTTTCCAAGGAGACTGTCATAGTAAGTCTGTGTTATTTAGAAGTTTTCAGTGCATCTTAGACTTACAATACTATCACCATCCATCTCTGTGACAAAATCTGAATATATCATAATGGTAATGTCTCCCAGTAACAACAGCAGATCCTTTCAGCTCTCTCTCAGAATACCTTGAGAATACCTGCCTATATTCTCATTGTCTTGCAGTATGCAAATATGGGTGCTGAACCCTGTTCATAAGCTCTCCTCCTCCAATTTTGCCTTGCTGAGAAACCATGTGAGCTTTCTCACATCAGACACTGTTTCTATAGCAACAGAGCTGATAAAGCCTGGAAACAAAGTTGTTGTTTTTTTTCTTCAATAAATAAATAATAAATCTAATTAAATACATTAAGCTAAATGGTTTGACTATTTGTTTAGGTCTACTTTTTTTTATTTTATTTTGCAGACTGTGACTAGATTCTTTTCATATTTGATGAAAGATCAACTTGAAGTCACAGATAATCAGTTGCAGTGGATGTTTGAATAGATGCAATTACGGGCTTTGTTGATGTCAAATCAAACTTGAAGAACTTACTAGGAGCAAACATGGAGTTTTGTTAAGGATCATACGAATGTAATTCATTTGATTAAAGAAGATATTCCAGAGGGTTTTTAACACACCAACATAGAAACGAAGCAAGCATTGCTTGCAGCCTCAACTGTTCTGCACATTACAACCTCCTGCCCAATATTGAAGTGCTCTGGCCTATCTTGGGAAAGGCACAAAACCTCTGGAGGCGGCTTGCCGATCTATGGTTCTGGGATGTTGGCAGGAAATCATTGGGTTGTGCAGGTAAGACCTCAGTCGAGGTTAGGGTACATCCCATGGATTCTTTGTCAGGCTGGGAGCAGTCCCTGAACATTTTTTGTAATCTGGTTCAATCTGGCAAGTCACACCATCTTTCTTGGGGAGGCAACTGCTGACAGCTGCTACTACTGCCACAGAGGCACCAATGTGCTTGGCCATCAGCAATATTAAATTACCATTACTGTGGTTCATGTCAAAGTAACATTTCTTGGTTTACTGGAAGAATTTTGAAACAAAATCACATTATTTGTTTCATTTGCCTTTTCTGATCTATCTTCTTTGCAGGCTTCTTAATTTGTGGTCCTTTTCAAAAGGTCTAATTTTGTGTGTGTGAATTGCTTGTTGCCCTACATAGGCTGCCTTGAAGAAGTACCAGGTGGAACACAAGAGCAAAGGGGAGAGTCTGGAGAAATGCCAAGGTGAATTAAAAAAGCTGCGCAGGAAGAGCCAGGGCAGCAAGAACCCCTCCAAATACGGGGAGAAGGAGATGCAGGTAAGCTTCTCGCTGGATTTTAGCGCAAAGAAAAATGTTGCATTAATTTCTTTTTCATGGAGTTGCCTTTTAAGTAGTTGATCTAACTGGGAAATAGATGTGTTATACGAGAATTAAACATGGTATTTTGTGAGAAGCAAGAAGATGGCAAAAGTTTCCAGTTTCAGTGGATGTGGGTGACAGTTAGATTAGAGATTTGAGTCTTGATGAAAATGAAGAAAGAGAACACAGCTGAGATGGGGGTGGAGGCGGCGAGATGTCTTGAGTAGGAAGGCAAACAGTGGAGTTTTGATTATGACTTGTACATACTTCACAATCTTTATTACATTTCCAAACACACAATAGAGACACAGACACACCTGCACAAGAAAAAAAGAAAATAAATTACAGTAAGTGATGAAATGATGGTGCATAAACAGTTCAGCCAGTGTGTTTTGGAAGAAGGCTTTGATCAAGGTTCTAACAGGATGGATAAAAGCACCATGTGCACATACATCACAAAGTAGCTAAGTCAATTTTCAAAGTGGGCTATGTAAGAGGGTGCAGATTATCTTCAGACACAAATATCAATATTATAACCTCACAGCTTCGTGTTATACACCTTTCATTGTTTACAAATGTTTTTTCATTTTAACATTTAGTGTTATTTCTTATCCATGGAGAGCTGATAGTGGCACAACACGTGTAAGGAGTTTAATGTTGTGAGCTACATTTTTAAAAAAAGCTCACAAATTGACCATTTGTCAAAATCACTGGATGTAAACTAAAGCCAGATCCACACAAGTAAGAAAACAGTGTTTGCATGATCATTCATGTGATTATTTCCATAACAAAGCAGCCTCTGACAGAGCCCTTTAGGTAAAATGAATGTTGAGTATTTGTAATGAACCTTCACTGTTGGACATAACTTAATAAATTATGTCACATTTAGTTTTTCATTACTCAACTACTTGAAAGGGGAAGCAGTGAAGTCTCTGTGTATTGATGCATAAAAAGACAGACACTCCTCGGCATGAACTCAACTTTTTTGTTGTTTACTTGTTTAATCTTGTCTCCTGTGTTACTGTCAACCTCAGAAAAATGACACAGCAGAAAATGTCATCAGTTCAAATGCAGTTTCCTCCGATATTTCCCTGGAATTCTGCCTGCCAGGAGGGATGGGGGCAAAAATGTCAAGATAACGGGTCAAGGCTTGCATGGTTATTACTGAGCTGCCCCTGGTCTGAACTGTTAAGTGTGATCATCAGAGTCACACAGATCAACACTTCACAGTTCAAACTTTTCTGAAGTTCATCCAGCTTGAAAATTCTTTGCTGTCCAGCTTGCAGAAGAAAGAGCATCTCATGTCCACACAGTTTACATGCTGTCACACACATCTACCCTGTCCAGTATGTGGTGGCATGACAGTGCTGGATTGATCTGACTTTGTCAAATCACGTTTGTTTCACTGCATCAGAAAGGCCTTCAAGAGATGATGTAATCATCATCATAAGGCATCAAGTCTGGCACTGTTCTAAACACGACAGCTTAATGTGAAGCACTGGTGAAAAGGAGAATGTGACTGAGGGCTCCATACCTACCTATTTAACCTCCTAAAACCCAGATGGCCTGCTGACATGTTATTTAGAAACAGAGATTTTTGCAATTAGAATAATGCAAAGCATTTTATTAATGAGTGTCCTGCCCGTCTAGTTTGGCATTTTAATGAAACTTGTGTTCACATTCAAGAGAAAAACCTGTATAAAGGTTGCAACTGAAGTCTTCTACAGGAATCTGTGGACAAAAATGGATAGATAGATGGATAGATAGGAGCATAAGAGATGTCTTTTCAATGTATTAGAACGTATGCAACTAGTTACCACTAATTTTTTTTTCTGTGTGATTCTGTTTAGGAAAAAAGACATATACCTTACCATGTTATCTTTCATAGAGATAAAAAAATCAATCATTTACTCCATGTAGTTCTGAAAAAGCTCAGTATACTCCAAGTATGCCTTGGATAGACTTTTTAGGCTAATGTTATTGGAATGGGAAGGGAGTTGAGTGTTTATTTGGTCTCTTCATGTAGATCAGTCCACCTCAGATATTCCCTTTGATTTGTTCCCCAATTCTTTCATCAAATGTGCTGCCTGAACAGGGAAATGGAAATGGAATCCTGTAAGGGATTATCATTCCTGAATGGTTGAATGGTTGCTGTTCTCTTGTAGAGTTTGTGTAGCAGAAACTGGCTTGTTAATCAGCTGTTTTCTTAAAATGGAAAGTTGAAGCAGTTTAATATCATGAAATTAGAAATATACAAGACAAAATCTGTGTAATACTGAGCACAGTGGAAGGTATTTCTCTACGATTCACATTCTAAAATAAATCGGTGTTTTATATGTCTAGTTTTCAATGAGAAACAGAAGATCCCATTGTTTTAATGTAAAAAAAAATCATTTTATATGTGGGAGCTGCACTCCACTTCCAAACCCATTCATGCCTGTGTTTTACTACTACAGGTCAAAGTTGGGCGTGATGTCTGTACGCTCTGCGCTGAAGTTAAAACAAGTTTAACTTTGTTACGCTCAACAACATGTTGACACATGCAAGTCGAGGGAATTTTGCAGCTCTCAACAAATCGCCCATCACAGATAAATTGCCAGTGGTTCTATAAAATGATCAGATGCCTGAAATAGCTCTTTTTTGTGAGTCTCAGTGTGACTAACCAACAAGTTGCAAAATCACTCCCTACACTGACTGAAGTACATGGAAGCGGTCATGCCCGGGGTGATTGACAGCTTACGCTTCCTCGGTCAAACAGCCCATAATAGTTTAGTTGAGACTAAACAAACGCTGCAGCGCTGAAAACTGGAGTTAGACAGCAAGCAAGAACCCGGTTCTGGAGAATGTCTACGGTAATTAAAGACTTTTGCATAATTCAAGGACACAAACGTTAGCAGGAGTGGTAACATGTTTACAGGCTATCAGGCTAAGCAGGCCTACACAGTAAAGCAACGAAATCACTAGCAGTCCATACCTTTACAGATGTATAACGGACAGTTGCTACTGATCCATGCTTCAACTTCAGCTGTTTGGCGAAGCTGCATTATATGCACTCAAGTTGTGAAAACAGTCCTCCTTAAAATGCTGGGCGCACACATACAAAACTTTGGGGAGTCTTGGGGGTAAATGTCCATCAAAAATGAACTCCATCCACTGGGTCTTCAGGGGCTCAGATCAAGGAATTATATACAGATTTTTGTGCTCGTTGATGCAGCCAATAACAGAGCAACTACTGTGCTTCGCTCTTAGCTTCGTCATTTTGGAGGGTTTGTGAGGAGAAACAATGGCCTACACTCAGAGTTTTTAGAAGGTGGGCCCAGCTAGCTATAGGGCGGGTCCATGGCTGCAGGGAGTGGTTGTTTCCCTTCTCAACGTCACTTGGGGAAAGATTTCAGGCACACCCGTTTGAGCACATATTCGCTGAAAATTGGAGCAAGGAGGAGAGAGAGAGCGGTGACAGGATTTTCTAATTCCTGAGTGTCATACACTGTCCTGGAGACACATATGACTGTTAGAAAACTTTTAGAAAGTGAATTTTGCATAATATGGGACCTTTAAGTATAATTAATTGGATTCCATGGCTACACAGTGCTCTTTTGGTCAGCACTAAAGCTTTGCAGCAAGAAGTTTTCTAGTTTGAAATTTAACTGGGGAGTCTATGTGAAGTTTGTTTGTTATCCCACTGCATGCATTGGCTCTCTGCATGTAGTCCAGTTTTCCCCCACCATTCAAAACCATGCAACTCAGGTTTACTGGTGGTTCTATATTGACTCTGAGTGTGTATAGCTGTTTGTCTTGTCTGTCTCTGTGTTGGCTTTGTGACAGCAGGGTGTACTCTGCCTCTTACCTGATGGTAGCTGGTACAGCCTACAGTCTTTTGCAATCCAGAATAAATACATTGGGTATGGAGTGCGTATGAATGAATAAAACTGAAAACCTAATTTTCAAATTAACACACATATTCAAATGTACCATAAACCAGCCAGTGTCTCATTTCCACTATTCAACATGTTTTCCAATGTACCCTCCAGAGTTTCAAGGTAAGATTTCCACTTTATCATAACAGTAAATTGTACATTAAGTTTACATTATTACCATGCCAATCCCATTGGGAATATGGCTGCACCTTTTAAACATTAAAACATAGCAGCCGCCCCATGCACTGGATGCCCCACTTGGATCTAATGTTTAAAGCAGCAGAACAACTTTGGTGAAATTACACTTAAATGTGTGACAGATTGTTAAACTAAACATTATCTCACTGACAAATGTGTCAAACTTGTGTATCAGCACAAAGAACAAAGTCAAACAAGAATTTTTTTTTGTGTTTGTGTAGTTGTGAAATTAAGTTTCCCAAATACCTATGACCCCTTGTTTTTTTGTTTTGTCTGTTTGTTTGTTTGTTTGTTTTTGCTTAATGTACTGATTTTTCAAGTAACTGACCAATACCACATTTCTTTTTAAAAAAGGTCTGTTTTAATTCTGAAAGATTTGACTGAATGATCAAAGCTATATTAAAGCCCTTGCAATGCTAATTTAACTATTCATCAGAATAATCTTCTCCCAGCTTGTTCACTGATTTATATCATCCAACATCGACAGACTAACTCCATCCTTTTAAATCCCTGCAACCTTTAGTTTACTGTTTGTTTTACCGTTGTTCCCAGATGGCTTACAGCTTATATAAAGATACAAAAGTGTGTGCGAATAACATGCAAAATATTTACTGTTGCATGTGAAGGACTGTGATCTAACAGATGTTGAACTCTGTGGGCAGGCAATAAAACAAGTCCAAATCTGGTCTGTGGATGCCAGCTCTGTTGCAAGTGCCAATCTTAGTCACGCACATCCTTCAAGTTACACTCCATCACCAATTCTGAGACTGAGGAGAGGTTTGACAGGTTCTGACACACCATGGGTGTTCATCATGTGTAAACACAGGATAACAAAAGGCTTTATGCCAGTCTATATGACTTTAATTACCATTTAACATATGACTAGAAGACTTTCACACATATACAAAAATAGCAAAAGAAAAACAAAACCAAAAAAACATGTTGGCTATTAATAAACACATGAGACATTAAGACCACAGATAAATTCAGACTGTATGGTTATCAGTCTGGCTTGCCTTGGCTTGTAGATATGACAGATTTATTTTCAAAAAATTACTTTGCAAGATCAGTCTCGGCTCTTAGTTCTGCTGAGTCTGCTCATTCTCTGTTTTACAAAAAGTCATGGTGTCAGGGAAGATAAGACCATCCCATTCAGCCACAAAAGAAATTATTTCAATCCCCACATTGTTGTCTCTTATGATAATTTTGCCTGCTGCTCTCTTTTATCAGAGGCTTTTGGCTCCCTCCAAACAGCCCAATTAGTAGCCCTGCCGAGGTGAAATGTATTATGCAAATACAAATAGTTACTGTACCAGCATGAGCAGCCCCCACGGTAGCCTACAACAAAGCTATGTGAAATGAATATTAGATTTGTTGTGCCTACAACAAGTTACCTATTGTTGTGCTGGCCTCTCTGCTGCACTGGAAAAGCCATTCAAACAAGATAATCTGTCTGCTTCTCGTCAATGCAGCGCACTGTTCAGCTGTGCTTGGACGAAACATTGAGACAAAGGGGCTGTTTGATTGGAATATGAACCAACTGGTGTGAATAAAAAAAAAACAATACTTCTTACAGTCTCCAATATTTGGTGGTGCAAACAAGTCAAATCCAAGTGAAAGACAACAAAATGCTCAATTTACACAAACTCTTCCAAAGTTCCTGTAACTTAACCTTTGCCGTTTGTCTGTTGTTTCATGCTGGGTTCATCTCTGTCCCTCTGTGCTCTCATTTGGAACAATCGTCTTTGTCTCTGAGGCCAGTGGATGCCCTGGATATAAGGTGTGACAGTTGGGTCAGAGCTGTGAAAGAGCTGATTGTCCTTCCTCACACTCCAAGGTGTGCCACGAGACAGACCAACAAAGTGGCTGCATAATGGTGAAACGAGTTTTCTCTGTAAATTTGTAACTTTTTCTAAATGCGTTGTTGCCATTTATTAGCTAAATCAGGTTAATGCAATATCTAAGCATGTATCTGTAAAATCTAACAATACATGATGCCTTCTTGAAGTTGAAAGGCTGATGTAAAATTTCCATATTTGTTTTAGTTTAAATATGTCAGGGGGGTCTTCTCTTTTCTTATGAGTGCAATTCTTTGGTTTGATACTGTTTCAATTCTTTTTTGTTACAAAAAATGTCATCCAGTCACTTATGCAGAGATACACAGGCAGGGATGTGATGAAATGACAAGCGGTTGTGTCACTTTCTCTTCAGTCACATCAAACAGTGTTTTGTAAAGTGTGCTTCCCACACCCCAGCCAGTTAATGATAGGGTTGAGCTGGAATACAAAGGCTTCTTCCCAGCACACTTTAGCAGAGAAAAGAGCAGCAATGACAAAGCAGCTTTGAAATGAATAGAATCATCATCAACAAAAGAAAGCAAAATATGTATACATATTTAGAATGATGTATTGAATGTATTGTTCTTTGATACAAAAGTATCCACAGGAGTTATTTGTCACATGTTCTGTGTGGTCTGTATGTTATACACGTACAATATGCTTAAACTCCCTCAACTGTGCAGGTATGAATCTTAGAATATGCTAATTAAAAGTAATAAGTAGTGATTGTAAGTAAGAGTCAAAATAGGAATAAAATAAGAGTAAAATGGGATACAGATTTTTCCAAACTCAAAAATATATAAAAGTAGGATTTTAGCAAAACAGAAGTATTTAAAAAGAATGTACAGAAGTTCAAAAGACATAGTACAGCATAAACACATGCACTTCAGGTCAGTGTGTCTTCCAGTTCATAGCTCAGCTTATATATAATCTATGCCCTTTATTGTAACACATATTTCAGATTTAATTAATTCAGGGTTTGTTATTGCTATGAAGGCCGTCTTGTTTAATAAGTTCATCATATATTCCAATGAAAAAAGTTACAGTTAACAATATCACACAGAACAGTGACTTCTGAATAGTCCTTAAAAAAGCAAGAAGGCACACATTTGAGCTACAAAGACTGTTATTTACCCTTATTTCTGATCTGATTTACTGTTATCAGAACTCTGAGAACCATTGCACCCACTAGGGCTGATGGTAAGTGTATTTATTTGTATATGCAGCATCCACCATGTGTTGTAGAAACCCCCCCTCTTTTTGTGTACACTAAATGATAACTTTACGTATCGCTGTTGTGCAACACTTAAAAGACTAAAACTATTTGTGCTGAATTCTGTCCTTTGAAGGAACACTCCTATGCAACATATCCAACAACCACTTCAAAGGAACAGTAAACAGTTTCTCTGACTGGCTAATCCAGTATAATTAGCCTTAACTCCCCTATTGTCATTATTGCTCTTTTCGGGTACCTGCCAGCAGAATGAAGTCACTCTTCAAAACATTTTGTTTATATTTTGTTCCATGACCAGTTCTTGTAAATGGTGCATGGCATGCTTTGGAGACACCCGTGTATGGAGTCCCTTTAACCTGCACTTTTGATGTGTGAGAACGGTATGCTGAGGTCCAACTTCACTGGCGCTGACTCACTCAACAGTGAGCTAGCGTGACAGCCAAAGTAGGTTAATGTTTTCTCCCTCCAGGCAAACACAGTGAAATACGGCTGACTGACTGTTAGCTTTAGGCAGAGGGCAGAAAGTTCTGTTTAAACAATTTAAAGGTTTTTTTTATTTGCAAACTGCTTCAAAAAATGATGGCATGGGGCTTATGTCATTTTTGTATTTAAGAAGTCGAGCAGCAATTAGTATGATATAACACTTAACATACCTATTGTGTGTGCTTCATTGCACATAATAAGAGAGGATCACCATAATCCACAATTGACTGTAATTTCATCCTGCCCTTGGGGAGATGCAGAGCTCCCTAAGCTCTGTTTCACATCCTAATGAGTTCCAACCATTGAAGTCACAACTAATGCAACATGAAATTAATATTCAGCTACGTAGCTGATAAAGGATATTACTGTCAACTGCATAAGTAGAAACTTTTAACACGCTGATGTGGACTTATGTTGCAAGTTTTTGTTTTGTTTTTTAAGTAGATTTAAAGACAGATTTTACATCTACATCATTACCATCAGTGCTATTTTGGACAGGGGTTTAACAATGTAGGCTACTGGTACTTACAATACAGTTCTTTTGGTATTTTTTGGTAAATCAACATTATGATCACTTCATTTTTATTTAGTCGAAAGTTTAAACAGTGTGTAAAGCTCTGCCTTTTGGATCACTGAAGATAGGGGAATGTTTAAAGAACAGCATGGTGGTCTGGTTAGACTGAAGTGAAGGAAGTGCAAAGGAGCTGAGGGCAAAGGGAAGTGGGTAAGTTAAGTAGTATGTGGTGGTGGTTTTTAGGGTTTGTATGATGTGTTCTAAGGGGGTGAAGTGTGTGTGTGTGTGTTTCGATGTGGTTGATGAGGGCTGAATGGGGCACTTGTTGTTAGGACGAGATACTGCAGTACATCCAAGGCTGGTGGCCCTTATTTTTCTTTATTGTGCAGATCACAGTCTCTGCAGGAGAGGGAGAACCAGAGGTTACAACATTGCAAAAAAGGTTGCAATAAGATAACAAAGAAATATCCAATTCAGTCATAAGCAATAGCAAGCCCCTGAGACCCATATGATCACACGCATAAGAACAGCAGACTCACAGTGTACTGCAAACAAAAGGTGTTGCTACAGACTCGCCTACTTCTCATCTCCTCTGGCATTTATAGCACCAACAATGGACTGTAAACCTCCCAGTAGCTCTTTATGATGGTGAAGGGCCTGCATTTTTATTACAGGTAAATGTTGAAATTACAATCCATTCTTCTCCCCACTGCTGTAATGTGTGATTTGCTGTTAACAACACAAAGTCCAGAGTCTGCTGCCAACACACCGAGGATGACGCAGAGGCTTGGTTTACCTACTGAACCCCATTCAGGCAAATGAACTCTGGCTCACCTAACTAAATGGCTGTCCAGGCCACTAACAAAGAGAGAAATAAAACAAAATGAAATAAACTGATTTTATTAGGATTAAAGGACAAAAAAAAGGAAAAACAAAACCAGAGAGCTGGTTCACAGATTGAGCTGCAGAATAGGAGACCTAAAAAAAAAATCTACAGGTACTTTTGCTCTCAGTGTTCCTTCCTGTAAACTGTATCATTATTCAACACAGGTGTGTATACTTTGATGGTATCACACTCAAATGTCAGCAGTGGTTGACTGACTCATGTACTTGAAACTTTTGTATTTTTCCCCATCCTGGAAGTCACTTTAGGTGCTGCTGCAGCTCAGAAGAAGACACTGGTAATTCTTCTCAAGTTTGTTGAGAAATAAATGCACAAAAATGTTGTGATGAAATGATGTAGTGCGATCATCGAAATGATCTTTTGTATTTTATTTTTTGGCCAGTGCTGACATCATAAAGGCAAAGGTTAACTCAGTGTGAGATGGTGAAATAGAAATGGATCCCATGCATGGATGTGTGTGAAAAGGCATGTAAATGAGTTTATGTATGGATGTTTGGTGTGATGTGCAAGGCTGTGTTTAGTCATTCCTTTGTTGTGTACAGCAACGTTGCCCTGAGGGCCGCAGCAGCGTGAGTGTAAGCTGCGTGGTGCTCTGGAAACAAGAAAAGCGTCTCTGTTTTTGGATAGCTGTCTTGGCTTTGTATGAGCGCTTCCTGGCACACAGTCAAGATCCTGCCCCTAGAGAGGGAAGATTAATGACAGCTAGTCACGGAAAGGCTTTACAGCCGCTGAGAGCAAAGGAGACGAGAAGAGTGGGAGAGGAAAGATGGAGAAAGGTAAGGGGGCGTCAACCAAAAGTAAGCAGCAGCAGTGTTGGAGTGATAGGTGTGAGTAAAAGGTGTGTAACTCTGCGAGTGCTTGTGTCTGGGTGTGCATCAAACACAATTGAGAAAAGGATTAAGGGGATTGGTATAATCCACATAAACCTTCAAAACTGTTGTAAAAACTGCAAATATGGAGACTGGACAAAAGCCCACACACTCCTCACTGCATTTCATCACACTAATCCAGTTAATGTTCTCATGTCTGCTCTCACTCCTACTTAAACCTCACCCTGCTCTTCCAGCTGTGCTCAACATCCCTGCCAAATTAAGGAGATGGTGAGAGGCGGCTAATTGCACAAGTTTTGTTTAGTTAAGGTCTTGACATTGTATTTATTGCCTGTCTTGTACATACATATTCCATTCAATTATACTTGAATGGAATATGGTGAATCCTCATCTTGCATATTGTCTCACCTCACAGTGTTGCACTCAGGGCTGTCTGTACACACTAAAGCCACTTTAACAATGAAGGAAAAAATCCCAACAAAACTGCTCTTTTTTAGCTGCAGGGTATTGGACCCAATCTGTATTCATTTGTGCAAAATAATGACTCATTGATGTAAAGAGATGTAAACAACAGCTGGGTGGACAGATATAACTTTTGCTCAGTGTGCTGCATTCTAGCCTGCTAGAGTGGGAACAACCAGGGATCGAATTACACAGGGGCTTTTGGAGGAGCCTTATTTTTGGGTGTGCACCGCAACTTTGCAGATCACATGCAAGCACGCACATGCATTTTAGTGCATGCAGTAAAAAATATGGTTACTCCAAAAAAAAACTTCTGCTACTACTACATGATGTTTGTTTAATCAGAAACAGGGACTGAGAGTTCTTTAACAACCAGAAAAAAATGGTAGTAAGTATCGGGTGGTCGCTGAATGGACGCTCGCAGCACAAAACAAACAAACAACGCTGCTGTCCATGGTGCTGAAGGAAACAGCCGATCACTTGTGTCGTTTGCAGGATTTAATTAAATTAGATTGAATAAATGATTAAACACACAACGGCAACAAATTAATGCTATTCATTCCTTTTAAAAAAGCAGCAGGAACCGTATGGCAAAATTTAATGTAACCTGAAAGTGGACAATTTTTAGAGCTACCCTTTAGAATCAGCTGAATGTCTTTAGGGGGGGAGCCGACCTCCCCTTAGCTTCCCTGTAATTCAAACCCTGAACATAACTCACTCTTTTCTTTTATCAACACCAAAGTGTCTCACGTGAAATCAATGAAACTTACAACTCCAACTTGTAAATAGAAAAGGGATTAGTTTTATCAGTCTGCACAGTACCTGGAAGCCCACACTCAAACCTGCTGTATAAGGCTGACTCCTGCAATCCAACCACAACTAATGACCCATTTTCCTCCAAAAGTCATGTTTATTAAAAAATGTGGTCCACTGTAGGGATGTTTCTCTAATGAGAAATTTGGAATAGAGAAAAAAAGCAAAGCCTTAACAATGGTTTCCTTTAGAAGTAACGTAGATCCCTTCTTGTAGGCTTTGCTGAAAGAGTCAAGAGCTTTGGAGAGCCCATGCTGCTCTAGCTGAACTCTCGCTGTCTCCAAACTCAAAACACCAAACCAAAGTCCTGGGCTGCAGGGCAAGCACAGGTCATACTGAACTCACTCTCCTCAATCCCTCTTTCATCCCCTGACCACAGAGCTGATTACCTCATTCATTTTGGAGTCCTACACAAACTCAAGTCTGTGTATCGGATGAAAAGTGATTCTGGGCAAACTTTGTTTGATGAGACTAAAAATTCCTCCAACTATAAGAAAGAGTATGAGGACATGTGTGTCTGATTATAAGAGCTGTTTACTTCATTCTGGCAACAAGCTAGATTTCTACACTACGATGGATGGTAACATGCTCCACTTCATGGTGCCAGGCGATTCTGACCACAAAAATGAAGGAAAAGTTATTCTGAAAAACCCTTTTTGTCCAGAGAATAACTCTCTCATACGGTCATGTATTACTAAACAACAAATGAAGGGCCCCATCTGGTTTGAATTTTTTTGAATGATATTTTTTTATTTTTTGAGGTATCTAATTTACCTCACAGAGGAAGGTAGTGGACTTCACACTTTTGGAATTGCTGGAAGATGGCCATGTAATGTGGCCAGCTATGAGGCATTATTCATTTGTCCAGTAATGATAGCCACAAAGTTCTAATAGTTGGTTCGAAGGTTTTGGTCTAAAATTCAGAGGAAAATGAACAGTGTGCTCGATCGATCGATCTCTGATCAGCTCAAATGAAACACACAGTGAAAACTGAGCAGAGC
>JAOXYM010000022.1:13566483-13589154 GCA_028567055.1 Leptatherina wallacei | reverse complement strand
GTACAGGGTGAAGAGGAGTGGGGACAGGACAGTACCCTGTGGTGCTCCTGTGCTGCTGGTCACAGTGTCTGATGTGCAGTCCTTCAGCCTGACAAACTGCAGTCGTTCAGTGAGGTGGGCGTCAACCTGCATCCTGGTCAGCTTGTCCTGCAGGAGGAGGGGCTGGATGGTTTCGAAGGCACTAGAGAAGTCAAAGAAAAAAATTCTCACAGTGCCACTTTCCTGGTCCAGGTGTGTGGACTCTATGAAGGAGGAAGAGGGTGGCATCCTCAACCCCCACTTTGTCCCTGTATGCAAACTGGAGAGGGTCCTCAGCCTTCTGAACGTGTGGTCTGATGGAACGGGCGACCAGCCGCTCCATCGTCTTCATAAGGTGGGAGGTGAGCACCACCGGTTTGAAGTCACTGAGTCCGCTGGGGTGTCTCTTCTTGGGGATGGGAATGAGACACGATGTCTTCCACTGGGTGAGAACAACACCCAAAAGTTGATGCAGTCTGTCACACACTCAGTTACACCGTTGGTGTCCTCATCCTCATGCGAGCTCAGCAGTACACTCCAGTCAGTACTTTCAAAGCAGCATCTGAGGATCTCCTCAACTTCCGGGTACCACACCATGAAGGATCTGGTTTTGGGGGGCTGCCTTTTCGCCAAAGGTGCGTACTGAGACTGCAGGAACACTTAGTTATGATCAGACTTGCCGAGGGAAGGGAAGGGGTTGGCTGTGTATGCATCTTTGACATTTGCATACAGCAGATCAATAGTCCGGTTTTTCCTGGTCGGGCAGTCCACAAACTGATGGAAGGCAGTAAGAGTTTTATCCAGGGTTAAATTATTAAAGTCCCCAGAAATGACAATAAATGCCTCTGGGTTCTGAGTCTGTAATCCTGCAATGGTTGAGTGGATAGACTCACAAACTGCCTCCTCATTGGCCTGTGGGGGAATGTAAACAAACACCGCTATCACGTGTGTAAACTCTCTTGGGAGATAATATGGTCTCAGGCTAACAGCTAAAAGTTCGAACTCACAGCAGCAAAGGGTCATTTTAACGGTTATATGACTAGGACTGCACCATCTGTTGTTTACGTACAGTAGAAGACCTCCACCTTTACTTTTCCCACATGCCTTCATGTCCCTGTCAGCTCTCACAGCGGTGAAACCAGGTAGCTCCACATTAACATCCGGCATGAGGCTGGTTAACCACGTCTCAGTCAGGACACATAAGCGGCTCTCTCTGTAGCGCCTAACAGTCTTGAACAACGCAACAGTTCATCCAGCTTGTTCGCCAACGAGTTAACATTCCCCATCACTACCAAGGGAATTGAGGGTTAAAATCTCTGCCTGATGTTGTGTGGTAGCCGAGCTTTAAGTTTAGCTCCAGCCCGGCAACCTCGGTACGCTCTCTTCAACTCCGCTGGAATAATGTGATGGATCCTGACGTGAGCATTTCCCCTGAGGGTCAAAATATCTTCCCTCGAGTAAAAAAGAGGGATCCGACTCGTAATGTGATTATCCATCGTAAAGAGACAACCAACAAGTATAAAAATAAATGAATGAATAGACAACGTTGGCACGAAAACCAACAAAATAGAGACAGGTTAAAAAAGGATCTAGGATGTGTTTGAATAATGAGCATTGAAAAACCGTGACCTAGATCACTGACTCATTATGTGGTCAGTATCAGTTATAATGATTAAAATATCCTACTATATAATAGAAGTCATGGTTTTTTTAAAGTAAACTGGGCAAAAGTCTTGCCTCTAAACCTGAGGAAAATTTAATCAATTCAGTTCTAATTTTAATCTTTGAATATTCGTTTGTCAGGTTTCTTTTCTAAAAAAGAATATTTAAAAGAATGGGTGGGGACAAATCTGCCCAATTAAACAGGAAACTGTCTGACACTAGTTGATCAATATCATTTTACAAAGAAAATGTATTAAATTTCAATCACAAGAAACATTTTGAATCAATTCCATAACTGCAACTCTGTTACCAACATCAAGCAGAGTATTATGACCACATTATTATAGTTTGCATACAACTCAACAGACATAATGAAGTATAATTCAGCAGATCTGGACAGAGCATAGTATGAAAAAAACTTATGTAACCCTGCTTGTATTAGTTATTTCACCATAAAGTCACTTCTGATAAATCAGAGGTTTGCTGGAGGCTCAGAAGTGTTTTGCATCCCAACATCAGCCATCACTGGGGTCCTGAGCAGTTAATAGCAATTCACAGATATGCTTTGCACGAAGCTTCCCAACTCTTTGTCCCAGATGCTTCAGGCTGTCTTCGTTTTAAATGAATTGGAGGCTTTCAAGTGAAGAAATGTTATAATCAAGTTCTCTGCTATCTTATATCACAGAGGACAGAAAAGTGGAAAGAAACACACTCAAGGGAAAAGTAGGAGGCAGAAAAACTGGAAAATGTTTGAGGGAGACAACAAGAGAGAGTGAAACTTGGAGAACTGGAACAACTCAACCACAAATAGGCTTTCAGTGAAAGAATGCCTAAACATATGACTGAGTTTCTTGGGACGTCTGGCAGGCCAATGAAAGCTTGTTTGTTAGTCATTAAAACATTGTGGGGAGCAACCCACAAGACAGTCAGAAAGGATAAAAACTGAAAGCTTAATGTGCATGAGAGGACGGCAACTGATTACAGCATCAGGTCTTGATACCACTTGGCCCAAACTCTTTTGGGTGTTGAAAGCAGAGTTGGTGCCCCTTTTATTTTGCATGGCCGTCATCTCCTCTCAGACAAAAGCTTCAAAACAACTTCAGGATACTTAATGTGACAGTTGGGTCCTGTCACTATGCCTCTGATTGATGATGCGCCCTAGCTACTTGGCCACAGGGATATCCCTTTGGCTGAATGGTCAGCGTGCATGACTTTCACCTGGGAGGCTGGGGCTCAAACCCCGTCTGGGCCCTCCTTCATCCGGCCACATTAAGAAGGCAACACTATCAAGCCAAGTTCGGGTAAACTTTCAAACTTGAATGATCAACTAAACTATTACGACACTGTTGCTTTTATGGCAATCATATAATACTGCCTGCACAATACTGAAGTTCTGACTTAACTTATCTGATTTCTACATCTCCAGTCTTTTTTTTTTGTAGATAAACTGATAAGTAGATAAAAACTGCATCTTTTGATTTCTTTTCTACAAAGGACTAATTTAGGACCCAAAATGTTAATATCAAGTTATAGGTTTGTACTGATACTGTATAAGGCTGTTTATTGTGTCTGTTAGGCTAAGAAATTGGCTAAGAAATGTCACTTGTTATTAGAGTCTTTACAAGTACACACATCATTGTAATGTTCACAAACTATAATAGATTCAACACAGCTTTTGCACAAGACCTTACATGCATTGTGTGGTCATTTTGACATATTGGGAACTACCTCCTTTTGGAAAACAACAAAAAAATCCTCAGTGTAATTGTTATACTTAAATGTGAAGATTTAGTGTAAGATAGTGGCATGGTTGAGTTTGGATTAATGTTAAGAAGCTAGTGATTGCAGCATGTCTCTATGAACTCTGTGTAAATATGTTGCCTTCTTAAGTGATGGAAACATATGCTTGTGTGTGAATCTAATGCTCCTATTAGGACCCAAATTAAGATGGAAAGAGTAATCCAGACAAGGGGAGGTAGAGGTAAGGAGGGGAAGAGGAGGAAAGGACCCCCATGGGCTTACCAAACAGCCAGGAATGCAGTGGTAAAAATGAGTTTGGCTCTCTGGCACAAAATGCCCCGTGTGACTGGGTTTAGATGATGGCTGCGACAAAGACTCCTTTCTTACTGACTTTAATAACTACAATGCACTGTGGAGTCACACACAAGTAACTGCTTGTTATAGAAAATATGAATACACCCTGACATGCCAATACACTCATGCACTCCCACAAGAAGCATAGTTGTTTGCATGGTGTTCAGTGGAAATACACTTTAATCCTCCAAGCAGACAAATAAAGCCTGTGAAATAAAATAAAATAAACTTAATTCTGTATGTGAGGCCTTACCTCTTTAGATAATCTCTAAGAACTAACCGAGTAAATAAAAAAATGTTCAGTAGATACATTTTGTCAAGTTAAATTGACTCCTTGTTGCAATTGACCTACAAACTCTAAGTCAACATTTTAAACAGAATCCTGTTCATCTCAGACTGACAAAACCATCTGCTACTTATGAGCAGAGATGAAGGACCAGAGATAAATGGACAGTGGAACCACCCAACTATCTGGTGATGTTAAGTCAATTATCAAAGTCTAAGCAACAGTTATTGTCGGGTCAGAAGCTCTTTGGCAGTAGCCAAGTTACTTGTGCATATCAGAGTTGATAACTAAACTTTAAGAATCAAGCTAATCTGCATTATCAAAGCAACAACACACAAGACTGTAGTTGGAAAATAAAGTGAATGTAGCCTTTCTCTGGTCTCAAGTAAATATTAAAAGCAGGCAAACAAGGTTAAATTCCCTTTTTTCTAACTCCACCGCTCTAGGTGTTTTTTCATTTTCAAATTTCTAATCTTCACAAATCAGTTACAAGTGACATCATATGACATGACATACTGCTCATGAAGGTGTTGTGCAGCCCCCCTCTGTTGGTCAGGTTTGATGTGATCTTTCTGTTTGTTTGTTTGTTTTTTTCTTTTAGATAAACACATTTCTTTGCATCTTCTAAACTTTCCATCCAGCTACAAAAGTTCACCCTATGACAAGATAGAAAAGAAAAATAGATTATTTTGGCTGGGATGAAAGTAGGTAGGTACTAGCTGGGAGCTCTTTATTTAAAAAGTTCTGTCCTAAATGAGTTACTGCAGTTACATTACTGCTCCATACATGACCACACTTTTCCTCTTCACTGGCTTCCATTTCCACAACTGAACAGCAGTTTTTGTGTATTCCATAGGGTCCCACGCTTCCCAGTTATTCTAGTCACATCCCCTTCCTGCTCTTCATGCACCTTACACATGTGTGAAAAAAATTCCCAGCCCACTAGATGTTATTCCATGTCTTTCCTTGTTTTTAAAGAGAGATCAGAAACTCACAGCTGTTGCCTTCCAAATGCACAGGGTACAAACTTGCTTCAATATGGTGAACCCCTAATGTATCCCATCTGGACTGGGAATAAAGAAATACACAGTTCTGAAAGTCTCTACCTGGATCTGTTACAGATGATTCTGTGGGACAGCTGTACCAGCGGAAGGTCTTAAAGTTTATAGTTTGAAATATATGACCCTGCAGTGATCTTTACAACAGTCCTCTGTTCACAGAAGCTCTCACATTTGATCTTGTAAGAACTTCAGGGTCTAGAATGAGAGCTTTGTTAAAGTCAGTTATATTGTTGGTCTCTCAGCACCATATTCCTTATACATGTGTTTTAAGAGATTTTTATGAATTGTCATGAGGCATAGACTCATATTTATAACAAGACTTAATAAAAAGGCAAGAAGGTAAAATAAATTAATAAGAGAAGAAAGATTATAACTAATGATCAAATTAAATATTGAACTCTTTAAAAGCATATTCCTTTTTATATCTATCTTATCATAAACATCATGAAAGAGAACCAGTTGGCCTACTTTCACACAGAAATGTAATTTAACCAGCCTCAAAGGTCATTAGGATCTACTTTCGCCATACTTTGAACATCATTATTTTCTGTCTATTCAAGAATGTGAGATGAAAAGCATATTAACTTGTTACTTGAGTTGTTACTTGACCAGAGATGAACCATTTCCCATCTTGTTCTGATCAGTTTTCTCTTCAACCACCAGTTCAGGTGTTACCCTCAACAATAGCCATCTTGTCCAAGCTGTCACTCTTCACATTCCTAAACCCATGTAATCCCAACTCCACTACATCATAGTGTTACCACAGGTGACGAATATCACCAGCAGACACAGTGCAGCCTTTGTTCCCCCATGTTTGGTTTTCCTTTTTAAAACCCAGCTAAGCCAAGAATGGACACAGACATGGGATGGAGTTCATTAGGAACTTGAGTCAAACGCAGGTGCTGTGACATTGACACCCAGCACCTGTTAGGCACCTCAGACTATCAGTTTATCAGTTTTAGTCAAAACATATCCATTCAATGGCTGGAACCCAGTGTGTGTGAAAATGAACAAATATTCTGGGAAGGGCTTCAGAAATCTGGAGGCAGCTGCAGAAGGAAAAGCGATAGAAATCTTTCCACTGAAAGAATTTCTAAACCAGTGAATATAGGAAGCAGCCCACATAAGTCTCAAGAAGTTTCACAGCCACAATGTGAATTGAAAACTCCATGTAAAAGTTCATAGCCTTTGTGTTAACAGATGTTTTCTGCTCAGAAAATGATGTAAAACCAAAGCTACTCCAGTAGGTGGCATCACCACACAGCAGAGAGAGAATGATGCTTGTTTGAACATAACACACTTACATGATCTTTCAAAAGTAACAGCATTAAAAGTGTTTCATTTTTTATATCCCTCTACTTAATTTGATTTTTCCTTGTAGGACGCCTAAAATCAACAGAATGAGCTGTGTAATACCAGACAGTGTGCATCTTTGTGCCGGGTTGTTATAACTTTCCAATATACTGCCTCAGAATAGAAAAACACCTAATAGGTTAATAAATAAGGCCCATTATTTTCTCTAAACTGAAGGGGAGTTTGTTTTCTTCTCTTATACAACCTCCATCTCTGTTTCTTTCCTAGCTGGAACTCCAATCGTTTATTCAGTTCAGTGTCACCAGAGTCACTCAGCTGCTGCGCTCCCATAAATCACAGTTGAATGAATGAGCTTCGGATCTGTTGCAGTGTGTCACGCTTTAAGATAAGATACACAAAATCGGACATGAAAGGGAGAAGAATCAGGAATGACTTGTCAAGTTCAAAGTTATAACAAAAAGGGTTTGTAAATGAATCAAAAATAAGGGCTTATAGATAATGTTTAGTTAGTAAACAGACTGAGACACATTGTCACGATGACTTTATGATTCATTTATTAAATATGTTACATTAATATCAATCACTTTCTTAGTTATGTTCCAGCATCTTCTTCCCAAAAGTGCAAAATACTTTAAACTAATGGCTACATATCAGCCTCAGAGACATGGTGAGTGAGTTCTCTCTCTGTTCTCACCATCGTCTGCACTGACACTCTCCACCTCTGCATTCGCTCTACAGGCGCCTGGTAAAACCGCCTCACCACCGCCAGCAGCCATCTGTGCCTTGCTGCAACACACTTGCCTGCTGAATCCACAGTCATCAATTCACTTTGTAAGTTTGTCACTGCATTTTTGACAACTCTTCCATCAGCAGAAGAAACATTCTTTTAGCCTTAAGAAAGGGGGAGTTGGGATGTCTAAGGAGGTAAAAGATATAGATAAAATTAAAAACCTAAATCTTCTGCAGGCCTGCAAGCTGATGTTTTTACTTTATATGATGAATTGTCCCAACTATAGAAGGTTTTTTTCCAGATCAGAAGATCATAGACATCCAGCAAGTTTTGCAAAGACATCTTTTATTAAGTATAAAAGCTTAAAAAACATAGTTGGGCATCAGTTTGCCTGTAATCTTGTAGATCTCTGTGAGATAAACGCCCCAAGATAGAAAAAATCTCCTTGAAAGATCTCTATGGCTCCCAGAGCGGTTTGCCAGAAGAAAATAACACTGCCAGAAAGGGTTACTTTTTATCTTTTATTCCTAGAATCAATAGTGTTAAATCATGACTGGGGGATATCACTGTGCTAAATGTATGTTTTAGTAGCAGTATTTTAGGAATATTTGGTGTGTCTTGTTGGGACTGTTAATTCACTGGTTCATCAATAGGGACAACTTAAGAACTTAATGTTCAATTATCAAATAAATACCGAAAGTGGCATTTTGATAGATGTGTTGTTGTGTTGGTGCTAATCATTCTCATCTGCATGTGCAGCACGTCAATAGCCGGTCATTTCTGACATCACTAAAGTGCACTGCATAAAATTTCTGTCATTTAGAATACTTCTTAGACATGAAGACAGCTTGATGGTGTCCTTGTCTGTCTGCTTTTGAATGACGCACTAAATTCAAATCCAAGATCACTCTTCAACACATTGCTGACACACAACACATTGTTGTGCGTGTTCAAGAAAACTTGTGATTCATACTCTACACTGGCTTCCCTAAACTGAGAGCAAGAAAACAACTTTGTGTTGATATGGCTTTAAAAAAAGGTGAAATAAAGACAGGCCTGAGCCATCACAATCTTTCCAATGCTCTCAAGATTGATCCAAGTAATGATCCCTAAGACCCCAAGCAACCATTCTTCTCCTACATTTTCCTTTTTATCATTCCTTTTTGTTTAATTGATTTTTAGCAATAAACCCTGGAACACCATTTGAGCTGTGTTGATTTTCTAGCTGCCAGTTCTATCAAAAAACTCTTTGTTCATTGTGCAGACGGTATTGACAAAACTCTGCAACTGTTTCAGTGAAACGCAAAAAATCATGGGATTGTAGTCAGTAAGTGGACAAACACTAATTCTAGGCAAATGCAGTGTTCTAGGAATAAGTCCACGATTTTATTTTCAAGCAGTTTGGAAGAAGATTATATTACCATTTTTACTAATATTTATCTCTACTGGCCTACAAGTTCCCATAAAAAAGACAGATTTTGGGTGGAAGCATAGACGTTTTGAGCCTCTTGGAACATGTTCAAGCTACTGTAACCTTTAAAAGTAGATCTGCAACCTCATGGTATCATCTCTAGGTAAAGTCAGTTGTAGACCAACATTTAGAGGGGGACTGGGCTGGGGCCAGCTTCTTTGTTGTAGAGCAGTGGTCTCTACAACAAAGGTATTATTGGCCAATGTGAAGGTTACACGCTTGAACATGTTCCAGTAGCTTGAACATGTTCTGAGAGCTGTTTTAACCTTTATGCTTCCACCCATTATATTGATTAAAATAAAAACTTATAGCAAGAGTTATGTGTCAATGCAGAGAGACATGGTTAAAAGAACAGCGTGGAGAGGGACAGAGAGGGATGCACAGCAGCTAGTCTGACAGGGGGGATGTCGGAGCAAATAACATTGCCTGCATTCGCCCGCAGTACAGGCCGCGGAGGCAGCACACATAAGTAATGTTATTAGAGAACATAACTTTTATTGTGTGCCATAGTTTGCCTAGTATTACCGAAATTAGGGACATCCTGTCTCAGAGTTATGCAGAAAAACTAGTCCATGCATTTGTTACTTCAAGACTAAACTATTGTAATTCCTTATTGATGGGCTGTCCCAAATATGCCATGAAAAGTCTCCAAGTGATCCAAAATGCTGCAACCAGGCCTCTGATGAACCAGCAGGAGAGATCATGTTTCTCCAGTCTTAGCTTCTCCTCATTTGCTCCCTGTTAAATCTAGGATAGAATTTAAAATTCTTTTCCTCACATATAAAGCTCTCCACAAACAAGCTCCAGTGTACATTAAAGATCTCATAGTTCCATATATTCCCAACAGATCACTTTGCTCTCATATTACAGGTCTACTTGTGGTTCCCAGAGTGTCTAAGAGTTGAAGGGGAGGCAGAGCCTTTGGCTATCAGTTTGGGTTCGGGAGGCAGACACCCTCTCTAACTTCAAGATTAGGCTTAAAACGTTTCTTTTTGATGAATTTTATAGTTATTTGCCATCCCTTATTTATGCTGCTATAGGCTGAGGGACAGCTTATAATGCACTGGGCTCTTCCTCTTCATCTCTCTGTTCTTTATTTTCCATGTATAAACACATGAAAGTTTTGGCATCATTAAAGTATTTCTCCTCTTCTCACTGAGCAGATTTCTGTGGATAAAAGCTATGTTGTATGTTGATCTCTCTTTTCTCTCTTCTCCACCCCAACTGATCAAGGCAGATGGGCGCCCTCCCTGAGCCGGGTTCTGCCAGAGGTTTTACCTTCCTGTTATAAAGGGGGTTTTTAAATGATAACACAACTAAACACTTTTTTTTTTTTTTTTTTTTTACAAAAAAACAATTAAAGCCAACACTGCATTCCTAGCTACTTTTCTGTAATGGATCTTTCCATGCAATCATTGCATGTTTGTGCCTTTCAGATTTGGCCCAACAGGCTTTTAAATGACAAGGTAAAAAAAAACATAAGGCGCACAGTGTAAAAGGAGAAGAGAATGGCTGACAGCAGGGTTGCGGTGGGTTGTAAAAACATATACTTTAAAAATGTTACAACCATCTACTCACATAAAACTAAAAATAACTTCTTGTTTTTTTATTTATTTTTTTCATTTCAAAGTATGCCTAGGCAGTGGGGAAAAAGACAGAGAGATGTGCCTGCTGAAAATCTTTGTTAAAAGCTGCTGAAGATACTGAGACATCAGATGACAAAAACATTTGAGTCATCTGTATGGAGTCATATGGCAATTCAAAGCCACATTTTGTTGTGTTTTAAATTTTCACAAGGTTTTGAGAAAATGAATGGATTGAGTTATAGAATTGTATTATTGGTGGCCAAGCTGGGAACAGTAAAACAAATTTAGATTTGTAAGTTGTTCTCCACAGCAATTTGGCCAAGACTGCATGGGATGTCATAAGATTTCATACACAGAGAACATATCAAGTTTAATGATGCACTAAACAACCTGATGTTTTCTAAACATTGAAAAATTCCAACTAAATTAATAGATGTTCATTTTGAATAGTCATAGAGATCTTCACAGAATAGATTGTGATTACGTTGGTGATTACAATTGACCAAAATTAGTTATTTGCTATTTTGTGTCGGCATTCCCTTATTTGTTTTGTTTTTTAGTGTTGTTGTTTTGTTCTTCGAGTTCCAGTTTTCTCTTTTCAAATGGTTTACAATTTGTATACCTTTCTAAACCTGGCAATCATGTCATTGTGTGATGAGCTGGGAGAGATATTGAGCTCTTTATGCTACAAGTCATTTTTATCTGTTGTTTGAAGAAGGATTAAAGAATAGAAAATTATTTTTTTAAAAAGGCTCTATTTCACTGGTTACAGCTTATCATGACATTAACCACCATATTTAAGCTATTATGAGTTAATTGAATACTTTGGTTTATGACTTAATTATCTCAACATTGTCATTGCACAGTTTATCACTTTATTACTATATCAGCATGGTAACATCCTGGCATTGGCATTTACTTCAAATTACTACTTTGCTTAAATACAGCTTCACAAAACACCAAGCTCTTTTTAATTTATCCACAGGAAGAATAAACATCAACAGGTCAGACCTGTGATATTCAGCACAAGCTAATGAGGACAGTTTAGTTTTAATGGCCAGCCTTTGTTTAGCTAGCTTGGATAATTGCCAAACTGTCACATACGCACCGACACAGAAAATACAATCAGAGGCGTAGCTAGTTGCAGTCTTTCCTTTTATCTTTTGATTGATATTTCTTCAATTATTAAAGATTATGTAGATGAGTGAAAAGGTTTTGTCCCATTAAAATGAAACTGAAGGAAATACTTTTTCCCATCAAAACTGTATGATTGACAGCAGAATTAAATACTGAGAATGAAAATAATGTAGGCTACCTTCAGTTTAAATCTGTGTCATGAAGCCCATTTCTTCGTACCGTTTTGAGTGGAAGATGACATAGTGCTCAGGCGCAGGTATAAACTGTACTTAAATTGTCCTGGATTTTTATAAATGACAGAAACAGAGGCTTTTCTGTTGTTTATGCTCAGTTGTCCGAAACCAACAACATGAATTTCAGAAATGTTGAGACGTTTTTCAAATTTGAATCAAACGGAAACTAAAAGGTCTTCAAATTATAGGCCAATATTTTGTTCACAACAGAACATATAAAACATAACAAATATCTAGCCTGAGAAATTTGACAATTTTATGCACAAAATGAGCTATTGCTTGGTGAAGGTCTCAAATTAGTTGGCATGGGCCAACAACTGGCTGGGAAAGGAAAAAAGTTTTTAAAAAAAGTTTCAGCTGGGAAAACATTTAGCAGTCCATCAAATTAATTGATATAAGTTCTGTGATATTACTAGCTATAAAAGGGATGTCCAAGAGAGGCAGAGCAGCCCAGAAGTAAAGATGGGCAGAGGCTCTCCAATCTGTAAAAGAGTGTGTAAAAAGATTGTGGGATACCTCAAAAACAATGTTCCTCAACGTCAAATTGCAAAGACTTTGCAACTTTCATCATCAACAGTGCGATACATCATCAGAATATTCAGAGAAACTGGAGATGTCTCTCTGCATAAGGGACAAGGCTGATGACCTTTATTGGAGGCCCATGGTCTTAGGGCCCTCAGATTACACTGCATCACTCATCGGAACGATTGTGACATTAACATTACTAAATGGGCCCAGGAATACTTCCAGAAACCACTATCAGTCAACACAATCCTCCATGCCATCTGCAGATAAAGCTCTATCATGCAAAATGGAAGCCATATTGGAACATGGTCTAGAAGCAACATCATGTCTTGAGGATCAAGAATGGACTGTTTCAGTGTGGGTAAGTGTTCCACGGTCAGACAAGTTCAAATTTGACATTCTTGTTGACATTCTTGATGCCATGGCATCTGGGCTAAAGAGGAGGAAGACCTGCCTGTTATCAGTGTTTAGTTCAAAAGGCTGCATCTCTGATGGTATGGGGGTGTATAGTGCATACAGTATGGGCAGCTTGTATGTTTTGGAAGAAATTATGAATGCTGAAAAGTATAAAGATTTTAGAGTAACATATGCTCCCATCCAGACGACGTCTATTTTAGGGAATGCCTTGTGTCTTTTACTGTATGTGACACCACATATTACATCATGAACTGGCCTGCCTTCAGTCCAGATCTTTCACCTATAGAGAACATTCTGTGCATCATTAAACAAAAAATATGTCATAGATGACCACAAACTCTTCAGCTGCTGGAAACCTATGTCAAGCAAGAATGGGATCAAATTCCAATGCCACAACTCCATGAAGTCACAACCTCGATGCCTAGATATCTTCAAACTGTTCTGAAAAGAAGAAGATATGCTACACCATGGTAAACATGCCCTGTGCCAACTATTTTGAGACCTGTAGCAGCATCACATTTGACAACAGCTCATTTAGTTATGTTATGCTATGTTCTCTGTTGGTTCATGTGATTTGAAGGTCATTCCATTTAAATTGAATTAAATGTCCCAACATTTCTGGAATTTGGGTTGCACACACAACTTAGCATATGTTGCTAATTGAACAAAGTGTATAACATTTTAGTTGCATAATTCAAAACCTTTTTTATCTGAGTGTAACTGCTTGTTTCTAGAAAGATAAAGTCTATGCAGCATCTACAAATCATCACAGGAAATACAATCAACTTCACATCTCCTGCCCACATGCTTCATCACCAAGTAATTATCAGGAAATGTGACAAAACAAACATCATACCAAGAGCAGGTGACAATATCATTGCATGACTGATGAGACCTATTGAAGAAAAATGTCCAGATGTTGTCCACTGGCATTTACCTAATGACAACATTTAGATCAGGGAGAAGTAGATATGAGGCTCATCCAAAGGCAATTTTATCTATGAATACAGGAAAGAGCTTTCAGATTGGGCACATTAGGAGTAAACAACATTTGTAATATTCCACAGCTGTGCCTCAAGTGATCGTTTGTGTATTGTGGTTGTCAAATATGATGAATTCATCAGGATGATAAGATTTTTCTCTTATGTTGCTGTTGTTGTTTGCCAGTACAGTGTCACCTCTCTGAAGATCATTTTGACTCTACTTCAGGCAATGAAATTCAACCATGATTTATGAGATAGTTGAATAAGAGGATGTGACCCTCTCAGGTGATAAAGGGAAATTACATCTCTGAAAGGACCCAAACAGCCCGGTGAGCACACCACCAAGCTGTGTTTCTGCAGTTTCAATAATATCAGACTTGGGCCTGCCATCCACCTGCAGCTCATCTGCACACCACCTCCTCTCCTAACAAGAAAAGAATAAAACATTTATAAATTTATTTGTTTACTTATTGCGTTGCCATGCTTTTGTTTCCTTCCACTATCCAGATAAAACCATATTTGGTGAGTTAGTGATGTTTGAGTCAGTGCATGCATGTCTGTCTCTCTCTATATTAGCCTTGTGATGGCCTGGGGACCTGTCCTGAACCCTGCCTCTCACCCAATAGCTGGGATCCACTCCAGCTCCCTGAAAATGATAACCCAAAGATGCTGGATGAATGCTATGGTAATCATTATATCTATTAATTATGGTCCCTCATGCATGGCCTGTTGAAGGGAATTGAATAAAAACATAAACAAGTCTGGATCCACACTTGTGCCATGATAAGACTAAATAAATACTGAAAACAAATAATAGCATGCTATATGTGCACAGCAGCAGTGATAACAGGTAGATGTTGACGTAGTCTGTGCTTTGACACTTTCATATGCACTTTAAAATAGAGGTACTGACTGTGAGGAGCAATGTGCTTTGTTTCACAGTCTTTCCCAAGAATAATGAGGCAAGGTTGGAGCTGGGTATGATATGATCAATAAGTACATAGCCACCAGGGGCATCAGGATTCAAATACCCTGTATTTTAGCATGCATCCATGAAATCCATCTGATGCTTTTTTATATATTTTGGTGATGGATGAAGCAGCTGAGCGATGAAAGGACCCACATTATTATTTATACACTTACACTTATATTATGGCTCAAAGAACTCTGAAAGAAAGTAAAGGTGGAAACAGCCAGTGAAAAGGATATGTGTAGAAATAGATGTTGAGAATTATCCAAAAGTAACACGAGATGCCTGTTAATTCTTTCTGCTGATTTGTTCCAATTTAGGATTATACCATGGTCTGGGTGAATACTCTATTCTGATTGGCTACAGGGTGTCTGTTAAAAAGTGATGTAGGACACCAGTTAAAAAAAGTTCCTGTCAAATATCCTGATTTATCTAAATTATCACGCTGTCTAAAATGCTACATGGTAACCGTGGCAACAGAAAGTCAAAACATAACTCATGGGAAACGTGAGCTGGGTCCCAACCAGTGAAAAACGTATGATTCTAACAGTAAAAACAACATTAACGTATTAATAATTGATTTAATATTTGTTTCCATCATGAGTGACCATGGTATAAGCGGGATAATGCTCTTCGTGGTGTCCATAATCAGAAAATAATGGACACCTCGTCGGGCATTATCCCTTACATATATTATGAGATATGTCAACACAAAACCAAACAGAACTGGTAGCTACCCAGCCAACACTCTCATGAGGCCTGTTTAGGTACTAAATGGTTAAATCAAGCTCTGTGTGGGACAGCCATTGGTCGTTACATGGGTTGTGCAAGGTCAAGATGGTCCAGAATGGCCAAATGACCAACTATACTGGTGTAATAACCAGAGTCCTATGTGAATCAATGTGTAAAGGGGTTCAATATGGGCAACATTGGGATTTTGCATGAGGTACTCCATATGTGTCCCACCTATCACAGCATAATGCTGTATTAAACCCTCATTGGTCCTATGTTGCAACCAGTGCAGTAAAGGATGACCAAAATTTGTTTCTTCCAACACAGAAAGGGAAAATGGCAAACAAGGCAGACAGGTGGCAAGCAAAAGGCAAAAAACAGGGACAAATGATGATTGTAAAGAAAACCTTTGAAAACTTGAAAGCTTGACAACAAGTATGACATGGCAAGTAGAAAAGAAAAGCTAGGAGTTTAAATACAGAGAAGGTTAATCAAATGGAACACAGGTCAGGAGCCAAAAGCTAACATAACACAAGTGTAGAAGAAAACATCCCTGTATCCCCCTTGTATCCGTGTAATGTATTTCTTACACATACAATGTATTTGCCTTGCAGAATTAATCATTAATCATTACTTCTGTAAACGACCATCTGTTTGTGCTTTTACATAAAAAAGCAAATAGTTTACATTGACTAAACTAAACTAAATGATCAAATATCCTTGGAGTACTATGATGAATTTGGTAATGGGGTTATAAATTCAGATAGGATTTATTAGTATCAATAATCCTTCATATTTAGCTCTGGAACATTTGTCCACCTCATTGGCACTTCATGCTGTGTGAGAGCTTGTGCAGCCTTGTCTGTCTATGACTGATTTAGGTAACAGGACACAGTACAGCATGTCTACCATGAGAGGCATCTGGCTCGGTAGGGATTGAAGGAGGTGAGAAGTTCCCGTCACTCACCAACTGGTCTGATGTCCTTGTAAAATACTCCAAGTAACCATAGTGATGACCCAGCAAAGACAGGACATTGTAGCAAGGATTTTAGTACATGTGTGATTACAGCATAAATCTGTAATGAGACAATGTCTGCAAGCCCATTACCTAAATTGATTGAAACACATAACACATAAAGCAAAAACTCCTCTGGGTTGAATTTGAATAGCATTCTTTCCACTTTGTCCTTGCAGTCTATTTTATGTTTTACACCAAATAAATAAACCCAACCATGAAACAGTTCAGTGCTGGTTACGGAGGCTGTTTCATCTCTGTTGAATCTGGATATCAGGAACCTTACATCCTAACTTGACTTAACTTCAAGCTTTTATTTCTCCCCTGGGAAAATTCTTGTTTTAATCAAGAAAAACATTTTGACTAATGTAGAATTTGCTCCTTTGTGAAAATGACTGATGTCATGTTTGCATGTGAAGCAACATGCAAAAAAAGATCCCAGCAAGCTTGAGGCTTACTGAATGTCCAGTACCGCCATCTGCAGAACATACTGGGGTAACTCTACAATTATGCACAAAATTTATGAGGCAGTAATGTCATTTGTAAAGACAACACAATTGATGCTGTGAGTGGAATAAAGGCACATCAAACAGTTTACATAATATCATTCCATAATTAAGTCCTCCCAAAGGCAAGGCCAATATCAGGTTATTACCAGGAAATTGCAGACCAATATCTTGTATCTGAAATTCTCTACAGACATTCCATTTTTAACCTGTCAACATCTCATCTTGACACTTCTAGCCCTTGCTGATACCTACTCCTAACCTGACTAGGGTGTATTTGCTTTGTGATATATATGTATTTCCAAGAGATGCTTGAGTTGAATAATTGCTGCAAAGTGTTCAAATGGATTTATGAGGGACATTTCTAATCCAGCAAGTTAGATCTTGTCAAAAATCTGCTGAGGGGATAGAGATATTCACAGCAATATAAAACTGAATATGCTTCAACATGTTGTTGGGTAATTGTTTTATAATTATTTGCTTAAAAAAAAAAGTAGGAATTTCTCCTAGAAGGTTATGGCACTTAATGTGACACCTTTCTTGAATGTGCAAATGAAATCTGAGCCTTCAAAGAAATCTGGAAAGGCTTGAAGAATGGGAAGAAATAAGTTTCATTTTGTAACCCTGTATCAAAAAGAGCTGCATTGTATGGCCTAAATATTAGTGAATAGGTCCAAAAAGATTCAGGAATGAAAGAAAAACTAAGCAAGAGGTATAAAAGAATATTGAAATGAAAAGAAAAATAAACTAAAAAGAATTTGTGTGCACATCAACAAACCAATATCTAAAGAGCATACACAAGCAACAGACTAACTAGATTATCCAAAAAGCTTCCTGCATTACTCCTTAATTTATTCCTTATTCTCTCCATGCTACTCCTTTCCCCACTGTTCTTATTTTCCTTTGCTTACATCTTTACCCTTCTTCTTGTTGCACATCATCAAAGAGTGTGTGTTGACCATCTTCTGAAGATCTCATGCACTGTGATTATTATCCGCTTTTTAATATGCCAGACTACCACTCGTTTGGGCACCAAAGCAAACATAAAGTCTGAGTGACATCTGAAGAAGAGATAAAAAATATTTTGAAATGTTTTTAGGTAGAACTTAAAGAAAGGGATGATACGATTTAGCAATTGTGTTACTGCATGATCTACACAATGAAAAAAATGGGAGAATATCTCATAATTTCCATCAACAGCTTGTTGTTAAATTCACTTTAAACCTATTAAAATTGATTATTTATTTGAAAATTGCTGGATTTTATTGAGACAGCCAGTTGGAGGTGTAAAACAGATTCAGCATTTGTTTGTGGTTGCAGCTGCTTATTTTCTAAGGTATACATGAGTTTGCGTTACAACACAATAGTGCAACTGTTGTATGATGCAATACAGGCTGAATATCTGCAATGAGGGTTAGAAAAAGCAGTCTACACATTACTTAATGTTAAAAAACTTCCACTTTATTGTGTAGCGTACAGCTACCTTCCAAAAGACGAGATGTAAACCAGATGGCCTGCTCATAACCACTTCAAAGTAACGAACTCTTTTCCCCCAAGGTTATCCACCCGAGGAGACAGACCCCCGGAGTTAACTCTAACCAATCTCTACCCCCTTCCTGGGGAGAAGACACAGTCATTTCAGCATGCTAATACCTGGAAATAATGTTTTCTTCATTTTCACCAGACATCCTCCAGAATGATTGTTTTGTTACTCTGATTGTGTTCGGATGCAAATGTCTCAAAGTACAAGAATTTATATGTAATATTCTGTTAATTTAGGAACAGAGTGGTTTAAGTTTAACCCTAAAAAAATGGATAAGAACATAAAAACCTCCTTTTTCTTCCTTGTGATCACCCCCGGGCCAAACGCCTCGCATGTGATTGGTCCAGAGTCTCGTTGCTCCGCCCACCTCAGAGTAACATTCGGTTTCGGTGGTGCCCCGACTTGGTTGGGATATTAGGATACATATGAATATCTCGCATATTAATATTTATATTATTATTCCCATATTCAGAATCTCTAGTAACGCTACAATCGATAGAAGAATAATGATTTAATACAAAGAAGATAAACATTCTGCTGCACTTGGAAAAATGATTTGCTATGCTGCAAAGCATTCATTAGTTAAAATGGAAAATTACTAAATTAGTGAATGAATGGAATGAAAGAGAAAGTAATTACAAGTTTAAACAAATCTAAATGATACAATCACACTGCAGCCTTTCTTCGAGTTCCTTATCTTCTGTATCCTGCAAATCAAGGACCATTGTTACCCCTTTGGCTGAAAGAATGTTTGTGTATGTCTGAGAATGGCTTCTTATATTGACTGAGGGGGACACAGCTGACTGCTCTGATGAAAGTAATTCTCATCAAGCCTTTCTTTTGCTCCTGTTGGGTGTAGAGAAATTCATTGTTAACTCTAACTTTCAGAAAGGGGAAAAGAAAATCATCAAACACTTTCTTGCAAACTTAACCCATCTTAGTCAGTTCTTGTTTCATTCACCATCACACTGAAGCACATTAATGACAGCAATTTATATCTGGGTAATATCCTCATGATGTGATTCAGGCAATTATGCTATGAGGCGATATGCTACTATTATACGCAAGTACAAGTTGCTTGATAGAGAAAATGTATTTCAATGATATAAAAAGAAAGTTCTAATACCCTGCCTTGTTTTAAAGCTACAAGAGTAAGGCATCATTATTTAGCTTACGCCAGTCAAGGTTGTAATAGTTCAAAACCAACAGCACTGACAAAGACTAACCATTTGAAATCTTTGAGTAATAAAATGTACAAATTAAAAACATGAAGCACATACCTATTAAAAACTTGTTTCAGTGTCAGCTATAATTGCAATTTCCCCAATTCTTCATACTTCGGAAAGGATCACGAAACAATTAAGACTGACAAATAAATTTCATTTTATTGTCTCTAACTAATTTGAGCTGCACACAGTTTCATTCATACCCATTACAAGGTGGTGAAGAAGTATTTCTCTATCAAAAGTTTTTTTTTTTTATGTGATTTAAATCAGGCTGGTTTCACTGTCTGCCAATGGGAGATAGGATGTTGTTAATTTGTCGCAATATTCTGCTAAATCTTCCATATGTAATAACAAAGAATTATTAGTTTGTGTATTAGTATATAATCCCAGAGGAAATTTAGGATTATACAGAGTTGACTGTGTCTGCAATGATAACAGTATAATACCTCCTGTCAGGTGACTTATGACTGAACATCTGAACACATCTCAGATGCTTTGCAGCACAGAGTAAAAAAATAAATAAATAAATCTACGCCTGAACCTGACAAACAGATCATCTTTCTCAATAGGTATATTCTGAATGAACCCTCTCACTCCCATTTTCAACTAAATTATGCCCAAGGCTTCAAGGGGTATTGAATTTGGTCACGCAGAGCACTGCATGAAAAACATCTACGAGAAATATATAATTTATCTGACCATTAGAATGCTAGTAATGACAATTATAATGGACTCTGGGGAAGAGACATTTGTGTCTGTAAGTGCATTCTACTGTGTTTTATATTATAAAACTGTTATCAAAACAGTGCTGCATTTCCCATGAAAAATGTACAAATGAAATATATCAAAGAACTGCGTAACTTCGTTTAGCATGGATGTAATCAGTGAGCTGTTAAAGAAGCATGGTGACAGATTTACATTTCAAAGATAAGATAATTACTCAATGATATCGACCCTTTGGTTTGAAATGAATGAAATTGAATTAGAAATACTTGATGATTCCCAAGTTTGCGGTGTGTACAGCAGTGTGCTGCAATACACCGCTTTGGAAAATTTAATTATTCAAATCTTTGTTTGACTTTATGTTATTCAGAGCTGAGACTGCTGAGTAGAAGCCAGAAATATGTTGAATTTTCTCTGAGGATGGAAAAGGTTCATGTTTCAGTGAAAGATATAGTGTTTTTGATCAAGGTTTTAGTAGATGTACAGGTGATATAAAAGTCCCATTAAGTTCAAGGAGCATTTGAACATATGAAAAAGAGAGTCATATACATTTCTGCCAACTACATTGTTACAGTGAAACACATTAAAATATTCCACTGTACAAAATAGTTTTTCTGGGACTTTATTTAACGACACAAGTACTAAGCAAATGTAACAACATGATCTCATAGAAATGGCATGTAAATGGCATGCTATACCAGGCAGTTTCCATGCGTCTTTTGCACTTCAAATGGTTAGTGCCAGGGTGAGGAAGACCATCCAAGTTGTTATCAACAAAATGTTTGAAATCCAGCATCTGTTATTTTATGGTTGGGGTGCACTAATGCTCATGTCATGGGTGACTTGCTTATGTCTAAAGGCATCACTGATGGTATTTTGGAGAGAAATGGGCTACCAGGGCAATATCTTTCAAGGAAGAAGGAAGCAAGCGATTATTTCAGCAGGTCACTTACAACAGTGTGCATTAAAAAAAAAAATCTGAAAATGGGGATTATAACTGTCTGTAAACTCCTGAAGTAAATTAAATCTGTGTCTATAAAAGAAAACCCTTACAAGTTTTTATCAGATTTGACTTTATCTTAAGTGCCTTCCAAAAATGTCAAGTTTTCTCTGAGGGGCCTGTTATTAAATCCAAAATGGGAACAAAAACAATAAAAGGATGTGCAGAGTGAGACTTTTTTGTCATTATAGTCCATGTCTGTAGAACAGCGTTCCTGAAGACCTCAAGGCAGCAGAGCATGTTGATATCTTTAAAGGCAGGAGGAGATTAGGTAATTTTGTATTTTCTGATGTTCTCTTTTATTGTTTGTAGCATTTAATTTCCCTGGAGTCCCAGCTACCATTGAAGTATGACCAAGAGCTCAGCAGTTAATGTCATATAAACTGAAGGAGGATTGCAGAGTTTCGTGCTATAGTCCATATTTTTCTGGACAACATCCCTTAAGAAGAATTAGCCACGATGAGTCAAGAAGAGCAACAAGGTTATCTAAATTCCGATTATTGTTTGATAACAGATTCAAAATTCTTTCAGTATTTGTTTGAAAAATGTTAGTAGTTGTAAAGCTTTGTTTGCTTTGCTTTCCAGTAAGCAGGTATATATACTTTTGACTGGTAGTGTATTTTAACTGGACAACAGTGTTGTTTTGTCAGTGACAAGGAAACTATTTCATTAAAGACCCTTTTTTTTCACTACAATAATGAGACGGTGACAAGCTAAACATGGCTCTTGGATGACTAAAACATGACGGTATGTGTGTGAGTTTCGGGGGTGTTTTTGGACAAGACTGGGCGAAAATGTTTGCGAGTGACCAGTCAAACTTTCAGAATGCATGAAATTTCTGCCTATTATGTGTGTAATCGGTCTGTAACAAGCTAAAAATTATCTGCATGCTGCTGCATCGTATCCTTGTTTGGTCACGCACCCCACCTGCCATGCAGCACACAATCTTGAACAACACACCTGTGGTCACTTGTCACACACACAGACGCACAATTGAGTTTATTAATTCATTGATTTCCAACGGCGGCAGTGTCAACAAAGGGGCTTGCTGGTCAAAAAAGGACCAAATGACATACTTTCAATATAATCCATCATAAAAGAAAAACAATGCATTGTGTAGGGAGACGGTGGGAAATGTGGCCTCCAGCAGTAATGAAGTCCAGCACGGCAGCCCCTTTAGAAGCATAAAGCTAAAAATTTAATTAATTATAATCATATAATGTTTTACAAAATTAAGTATAAAGCAACAATTGTAGCCTTGTTGCCACAGAAACGACCCCGCGTCGCAACATCCCATCTCTTCGTCCTCCGCCGATTCCGTTGCAGAACTCCAGCACCCCCCTCCTCCTCCTCATGATCTCAATTGATGGAGACAGGGTCCAGGCTGGAACATCTCTCATGGTTCTCTCCAGGATAAGCCGGGCCCCAATAAGCAAGTA
>JAOXYM010000022.1:13517647-13541584 GCA_028567055.1 Leptatherina wallacei | reverse complement strand
ATTGATTGATTGATTGATTGATTGATTGATTGATTGATTGATTGATTGATTGATTGATTGATTGATTGATTGATTTTTTTTTCAAAGTGTGATTTCTGATTATCAAATGCAGTGAGGACTAAGTGCTTTTGGACTGTGCTTTAAGGCTGCAAGGGTAGATACAATGTACACTGGTTCATGCAACATAAGACACTATCTTCTCAACATACAACACTACTTAAAAGTCATTTGTTGAGTGGATCAGATGGAAAAACAATAAATATGGACAGATCATCCACCTCCAGAACCACCCGGTCACCACAGCTGTGCCCCCTGGGAGTTAGAGTCAGCTTCAGCAGGCCTTATCACAGCAGCAATAGCAGACAACACAAATTGGCTTACGCTTATGACAGAGATTGTTTTTTGCTGATAAGAGCCACAATGAAATAGTAAAATGGATTTTGTTTTGTTGTCACAGAGCGCACTTTATTCTCATGGGCTGGTAAATTAAATTTACAAAGAAGAGCAGCTCAAACGCAGTTAGACTTTCTGAAATCAAAGTCTGAAATATATTAAACCTCATGTAAACATAACATCCCCATTTGACCTTTATTTATTTCCACCTGATGTCCCCTTTCGTGTTAAGGGAGCAGAAAATCTAGGTGTAAAATTGAAGGCTCTGACAGTGGGGCCCTAACCAAATAAAAGCTAATCGGTGACTGTTGGGGTAATCAAAAATAGCCATTTTCTAGTGGAAAAGTGAGGATTTTCTATCACGTTTAAGATGATTGGCTAGATAAAAGGCTCTGTTGTTTTTGTTTGTTGATCAGGAAAAAAACTAAACAGGCATTAGGCTTCGATTCACCACACCAAAATCCCCAAACTACAAATCTTTTGGATTCTTAATTAATCTGAAAAAAAGAAAGAGAAAACATCAGCTGAAGACACAGAACGTCTTTGTTCTGTGCCAACAATCACATCAACACGTTCTAAGCCACCTGTTTGATTTACTTCTTTCAAAGCAGAATCATTCCAAAATGCCAGTGAGCTTCAATAGTATTCATCAAATATTTTGCAGCTGCCTCGGGCCACTAACTGTTTGTCAATTTACTCTAGCAGGATGTACAATCAATGCTTTCAATTCAAGGCCTGAACAAGAGAGGTGCTTGATCATTTTCGAGTAATTAGATAGCAAAGAAAGACCTGCGCAACCCAGCAAGTCATTCGATGCACTTAATATGTACCGGCACGCTTTTTTCACTCTGAGAGAATACTAATAAACAATACCAGCAACTGAAGGGCATTATGGTCTCTATTGTTAAAAAAAAAGAAAAATTTTGTCTTTCCATTCCCCCATCAACCCAGGAATGTATCTCTTCAAATGTCAATGTTAAAATGTCAGAGCAAAAAAAATCATCAGTCCACCCATATTGTTTTCCACGAAAAATCAAGTAAAGTGGTCAATGATTGTTTAGTGTGGCACAATAATTGTTATTAAACTCCTGCTTTCCTCTTTTAATCTGTTTAATTTCCTTCATGACCTTTTCACCTGCTTCAATTATATCCACAACAGTCTGCATAGAAAGAAACTATTATGGATTTGTATAATTTATGTCTAACAGTTGGAATGTGTTTGTTTTCTGGGTGTTTTACTTCGATTCTATTTGGCTAAAACAATCGGAAATTGTCATGTTTAATGGGCTCGAGTGAATTTCAAAGTCAAGCCATAATCCATCTTGTTTTCCCTCAGGTAAAAAAAAGATCTTAGCCTGATTAACCCCCGACCGATTTCAGAATCAGGTTGACTTTCTGCCAGCCTGGTCACATCTCATGGGAGATACAACAGTGTGAGGCTGACAGACCTCTAAGTTCAAACCTGTTGAGTCGCACCCAGCTCTGACAAAACCCCACATTTACAACAAATACCTTTATCCAACTTCAGTAACACTTTGGGTACCATCAAGGTTATTTTTCTCATGGTTATTTGGTTTGGTTGACTGATTCTAGAAACAATTATTGGCAATCTAATCTTGTGACAGGACATGTAATAGCTGTGTTGGTCGAAACATATTTGTAGCTGAGAAAATGCTCAGAAATTGTAAAAGGCAACGTTCTTTCTATATGCATTCAGTGCCTCATAATGTCCGCAGTGAACTGCAGACATTGAATATCTGCTGATTTTGAGACTCAAAACTGACCTTAAATGTCTCAAATACATATATCAGAATGCCACAAACATTTTTACAGGAGTGGGAGAGGTGATAGCAGGTATTAGCCCATCCCTTGAGCCCCATTTGAGCCCCATCACACAACTTTTTAATCTGTCCTTCCACTTTTTGATTTTACACTCACTCACAAATGGTTAGGGTTAAATGGATTTGAATCAATATAAACTAGTAGTAGTCTGCAGTGCAATAGCCTTGTGTCATCCATCTTTCTTTATATATATCTTGCAGTGAACCAGATGTTGTATCATCTTTAAAATGGTGTAAACAACAGTACTTCATGCTTTCTGAAAGTTATTCTTCCATCTGTTTTTCCACTTATTTTCAGACCCCCTTTTGTACCTACCATTTTACCTACCATAAAAACACACCTAATTCAGGTAACAAAACTGTGTGTTGAGTTTACGCATAACAGCCAATTTAGCAAAGAGACCATTATTAATTGTACCTTTAGGTATTTGTTACCAGCTTGTCTCAAAGATACATCATTTCTTCCAATTTCTTTAGTTGCATCAACAAAAGATGCCAAAGATTAGACAATTGAACAGTCATGAAATAGTATTTTTGCACCAAAATGGGGACTTCTAGGAGCTAGGTGTGCGATGGAAAGTTTCTTTGCTCCCAATGTGTAACTGTCTGCATGATCCTTTAAAATGCAACTGGTTTGGAAACCAATTGTAGTCTGACAGAAACCAAGTAATTCCGTTTTGTGTTAAATCATATAGATAACAAGAACATTAGGACTTGCCAACTCAATACATTCACTATATATATTTGTATAGGCTATAGATGATCACAGATTATCCATGTAAAGATTCTTAGAAGTTTCATCGTCCAAGTCAGAAGATTCAAGAATAGAAAAACGCAAGCTCTGAAACAGTATTCCTCTTTAGAGCGATAATACTGATATAAACCTTTACCAGAGGAAAATCTTCTGGAGAAAGTTTGAAAAAGCTTGTGATCAAAAGGATACAACATCACTGTAAACACCTTGAGATAATATGATAATATGGGCATGTATAACTTCTAATAGCACTGACTGAGAGTGTTTATTGATGTGACACGAAAAAGAAAAACTCATGAATTTTCCTTGGTTTTATAATACAGACTCAGTTTTCTGTTAGTAAAGAGTAGACAGCCTGGCACGTAAAGTTTATTCTGCGTCCTGATCCTGACGTGGCCAAGAGACCTATAGCCTGCATTTTTCTAAAGGTCAACTGCTTACATCCACAGTTATTTCTCTAAAAATCAATTTAAGCTGTTGCCTTAAAAAAAATACAACTCTCCGCTTGACAAGTGCCGATGCAAGCATTCAGACCGCGCGTCAGAGAACTAAATGCGCCTTTTAAGGGCGAGCTCCACGCAAATCAGCTGATTCTTTACACAGGAATGGTATCTGCGTAAGAGACAACGTCTCCCTTCGTTCAGAGGTGAGTCTCTAGAGCACCTCCTCGGCTCTGTTCATGTGCGTCCTTTAACATCTCCGTGCCCTCCAGCTGGAGACAGTCACGGCGCGGAGCGCATTGGAGCTTTTGTCCTTTTCTGTTCGCGATTAATGCGCAACACATTACAGGATCCTTAAAAGGAAATTTTTAAATAATAAGTCTTCCAAACTGGTGAAACAAAGTCGAGGAATATTAAATGAAGATGAATTTGCATGAATACTGAAACACTTTCATCTATTAAAAAAAAAGCGGCGTATATTTTATGAGTGGAAAGATTAAAGCCAGCCACAGGTAAGACGATTCTAACTTACTTTTAATGATTCTCCCTGATATTTTTAAGACTGTATATACGAAAATGACATAAAATAAGATCACACGTTAAAAAAAAGAAAAAAATTGACGCCATTGAACATTTAAGCTGTCAGTTTAATTTGGGATATTGTTGGGTTACTGTGTGGGGCTAAAACCCATTAAACAGATAAGCTGACGTTCTTGTGTATTCACACAAACCAAACAGAATTTCCAGCTGTTGTGTGCAGAGTTTCTCAACATTGTTAATGACTGACATGACCTCTTTCTACTTTACTTCAAATGAAATTGCATAATTACATTGCTGGGAGCATCTGACAATCCAGATTTTATCTGTGAAATTTGGAGCAAAAATTATTGGCTTAGAGGAAAAACCTTTGACATGAAAAAACATCAAATTGAACACTTTATGAAAATATTTTCACAATTCTCAATGATGGCAAATTATATTTTCCCTTGATTGTGATTGATGCTGATTATCTCTTTCCTTACAGAGATACCTGTGTCACTGTAAAATCCAGCATTTTAATGGTTCACCATGTAATCTCTCACAGTGGTGTCAAAAGAATCTGTATTCATTAATCTGTGTCCGTATTAACAGATTGCTTTATGAACGGATATTCTCAATATGACTTTATGCTTTCATCTCTGCTCTTTTCCAACGGGTAAATAAAATCATGTCCATCCACTTGACTCATATAGTGGACAGTTATCAGTCACCAAACTGCCTTTTAGAAAAGAAATTTGGCTCTGGCTAACCAAACATTCACCACAGTCCATTCTACCCTGCTGCTATGAAGAAAATAACAAACTGGCATGATGAAATCTCTTGTGTTATTGGCACAGAGTTGAGTTGTCAGATCGTGTTTACCTCCTGTGTACAGGAGATGGCAAGCACTTCAATCTGACTGCAGCAAGGCTACTGGCAGTGCTGTGATTCCACTCATTCAATTACTTACGCTGGGATTAATTTACATCCATGCCCAGGCTCTGATAATTTGAAAATGATGTCAGCAAAGGATTCAGCATAAACTGTCACAGCTGATCTTTCAAGAGCATGTGAAAATGTTAGCATCTGGAGAGTTAAGGATTGAACCGTGTATAGAGCTATTTCTCTTTGGTAGCTGTGGGCTTGATCAAATAAACATACAAGGACGCCTAGCCTGAGTTAGAAAGGTCTGAATATTGAGCTCTTCTCCAAACATGCTATCAGTCAGGTCTGTTCTCAAGAGAGATGATCAGGATATAAAATCAATAAATTCCTTCCAGGAACTGCTCTCTTTATTCACGACTGAAAAAAGTAAACATACTACATTTAAAAGTGCTGAACATACAATTTTGTACTGTTTTTTGTCACTCGTGCATATAACATTATCGCAAAATGTCATGTGATAGCCGGTCATCTTTATGCAGGTCATCTGGGTCGACTCAGCATCTGTCAACAAGTGATCCTGTGCAGAAAGGGAGGGGGATTATATTTAATATCTGATGAATAATGATGAAATCTCTATTTCCTTCTGCTGGGATACAATCAATAACAAAATCCATATCAAGTGGAATTGTGTTTTGACAAAGCCCTTCTGTGTATACAGGTGGGATGACGTAATCAGCTTTGCACAGGGAGAGGCTGAGGTATCATGGACTCCTGGATTTTCCCATCATCCCCTCCGAACTTGTCGGAGCACCTCATGTATGACAGCTTCATGCAGAGCAATGGGTCTAACCTGAACAACAGAAACGACACAGACCACAGCTTCAACAGAACCAGCACAGTGGTCATTACCTGTATGTACTTTCTGGTTTGTGCTGTGGGTCTCTGTGGAAATACCCTTGTCATCTATGTCATCTTGCGCTATGCCAAGATGAAGACAGTCACCAACATCTACATCCTCAACTTGGCAGTGGCAGATGTGCTGTTCATGCTGGGCTTGCCTTTCATTGCCATCCAGTTGGCGCTGGTTCACTGGCCATTCGGACCTGTGCTCTGCAGGGTCGTGATGACTGTCGACTCCCTGAACCAATTCACCTCCATCTTCTGCCTGATGGTAATGAGCATAGACCGCTACCTTGCAGTGGTGCATCCCATTAAATCCACAAAGTGGCGTAAGCCACGCATGGCCAAGACTATCAACATAACAGTGTGGGGAGTGTCACTGTTGGTTAATCTGCCCATCGTCATCTACAGTGGCATAATTACAAAGCAAGATGGCTGCTTCTGCACCATTGTGTGGCCTGAACCTCAAGAGGCTTACTACACAGCATTCATGTTCTACACCTTCATTCTGGGTTTCTTCCTGCCCCTCATGGTGATCTGCCTTTGCTACCTGTTCATCATCATCAAGGTGAAGTCTTCAGGCATTCGTGTAGGCTCCTCCAAGAGGAAGCGCTCAGAAAGGAAGGTAACCAGGATGGTGTCCATCGTGGTGGCAGTGTTTGTTTTCTGCTGGCTGCCTTTCTATGTCTTCAACGTGACCTCAGTAACAGGCAGCATCAGCACAACTCCCATTCTGAGAAGCACCTTTGCTTTTGTGGTGGTTCTGGGATATGCCAACAGCTGTGCAAACCCCATCCTGTATGCCTTCCTTTCAGACAACTTCAAAAAGAGCTTCCAGAATGTTCTGTGTCTTAAGAAGTTCGGAGGGCTTGATGAGGTTGAGCGCAGCGATAGCCGACAGGATAAGTCTCGCATGATGAACGACCCCACAGAGACCCAGAGCACCCTGCTGAATGGCGACCTGCAGACCAGCATTTGAGAGAGAGGGGATTGGACTCTAACACACAATCAGACGGCCTTCTTTTTTCTTTTTCTTTATTTCAACCAATTTCCCTACTGTCATATTAGAAAGGACATTATTATTCAACTTTAATTTGTTAGGATGGACAGCTCCCTAACAGAATTAAAAATGAAAAAGATGTCAAACTTTATTATCCTCATTTTTTTTTTGGGTTCATCGGACTGTAAATCCATTCTAACAAAATCATGGGATCATACAAATCTCTTCAGTGGGCTGCAAGTCAATGTAGTTGCTTCTCAGTTTTTAATGTAATGACTCTGAGGAAAGGTAACAGACACAACCACCCACTTGCAAATGGTCCCCTGGGTGATATGGATTTTCCCTGGAGACTGAAGAGGGCCTTAGCCAAGTTTCCATAGCTCTATATCATCTGATGAATCACAAAGTCCAGATTGTGTTTGTATGCTGTTTTTAAAGCTACAGGTTGTTGTTTTCTGAAAGGTTATTTGTCTGTAAAAAGTTGTACATAAAATTGGCAGACTATATAAAGTCAGGTATTATTAACTTATTTCATTTTGTTTTGAATGAGTACATCCAACATGTAGATAAAAGATATCAGTCAGTCGGAGAATGTAATGAGTGCCAGTGCTGTTTTTAGCCTCTATGTTTTACCATTCCACCATTTTTTCTAATTTGTGTGAGTAAATTTACTTTTGATACAAATTTACCAAGTTGAAATGTAAACAATAATGTTCAGTAAGTTACCAGTTAAGTCTTGTGTCACATTTTCTCTTGCTTTACTCCTGTGGCATGTTAGGTTATACCTCTGTGTTGGTGGTATAATTCAAGCTTTAGCCCAATAACATGACTGGTATGGCATTGTGTCAAGCCAGATTCTAACCAACATGCTGCTAAGATGTATAAAAAAACAGATGACAGTTTAACACAGTATTAAACAGAAAACTGCCTGTTTTTACTGGGCAGAATTACTGCTTATATACTGTTGTTGTCATTGTTTGCCAATGTTAAAGTAACCTTGTTTTCTTCCGTTTTTTTGTAATTCTTAATTACTCTGTACAAATTCTTAGTTGTAATAATCTTTCTGCTTTATGTGCATGTTATATTAGAGCATGTAACATGTCCAGAAAAAAATGGAATGAATGATTGTAGTATTTCCTTTCCTGTCCATTAATTTGCTGAGATACATGAAGAAGATGAAATCCTGTTAATTCACTCAGGAACTAGCATGTCTTATCCTTTACTGTCCTTTTCCATTTGATGATTTAAGAGGCTGAGCTTGATCCCAACTGCCTCACATCACAATCTTTTTGGTAATTCAGGGCATTTGAAAAGCTTCAGTTCAAGTATGTTTTTTGAGTGATGCGAGTTTGTGAAGGGCTAGAACACTTATCCTCAAGAGGTTGTGGTGTTCCATTATCTTCATCATAGTGCTGCTCCACAGTGGAGTCCACACTTCATCCTGATGACCTGTGACTATCTGTTTGTTGTTTATGTCAGATTACTATCTTTGAGTGTTATATATACATTTACAGGTCAAAGCTCTTGAAAGATTGTGACTAAGGCATAAAAATTCTGAACAATGTACATAAGTGTTGCTTCTGATGTGACCATGTTGTGTCAAATATGTGCATACAATGTCTTATACATCATGAGCCCCCATCCATGTCTCATCTAATTCCATATTCTATGTCTCTGCAGAATAGTTGAATTTGATCAAATTTAATAATTATTACTGATGAAACACATGGTGTGCCTCTAATGTTCCATAGCAACACTGACCAGTTTGTGTTTGTAGCAAAGAAGCATTCATGCAAATCATATAGAGATAACTCCAGGCATGCATCATGCAGGTAGACATTGCTTAGATGACTAGAGAAAAAAAGAAAAGGACAATGAATTAAGACTGTAAATAGTCCATCATGCAAAAGCTATGAAACCAAACATCTTAAAGTGTTTAGTCTGTGCTAACGGGTGGTAGAAAATGTGAGCTGATGCAAAGCATCATAGTAGCAAATCCCACAGAAAACAGTGTTACTAGTGGTTGTTCAGAATGCCGACTTATTAGTGCTTGTAAATATCATTCTAACTCGCCCCCCAATTTTCAACACAGATTTCACAAGATTTTCATGGCATCAGTTTTTTGCTCAATGTGGTTTTCACAGCGAGTTTACTGCCTCTGCTGTTTACACTTAAACAAATTCGATGAGCAGATTTTGTGTATATTTGTGCTGAATTGAATAAAGAATAAAAAAAATACAAGTGTTTCCTTTTAAATTGCCCAGTCTGAAAATAAACGATGAAAGGCACTACATATTCAAATCAAAAGCCAATTTTGTTACTTAAAATTTTTTTTAATTAATGGAACTGATAAGTTTACATCAAATTGAAGTTGGATTTTCTTTTCCACAACACATTTTTTTCACCAAAATAATTATATAATTACAAACCACAAATAGACTATAAGCTTAACCCACATCAGATAATATTAAGATATTATTAATGCCTGGTATTTACCTTAGAAATGTGCAGCATTTGATTATAGTATGAAAAAAAATGTAAAGCTTTCATTGAAGTTATACCTTAATTCTTTTTTTTCAGTATGGAATGTGTTTATATACCTGGACTCCCCATAAAAAGCTTCATTCTTCTCAGACTGTTGTGCTTCTAAATGTGGCCACAAAGTGGTGCCACAATCATGTGGATAACTACAGCTGCTCGAGGACCAGACAGACAACATGATAAGTTCAACAAGTTTAAAATTGCTGTTTTCAGCACTCAAAAGAAATGCTTGATATTTGCAACCCTGTCTTTTCTTCTTCTGCCATGAAAATATCCTGGCAGACACACAGGAATTGTGCAGCAGAGCACTTTAAACACTTACAGATTTGGCTCAGATGCACTACACCTCTTAACCTCTGACAGTCGTTCAGAAAGTGCAAAGGTAAAATGAGACAAAAGACAGCACACCACATACACATTCCAGTTTTGTTCGGAGTTTAATCACTGAAACAGATAATGAAGCTCTCCTCTTGCTTTTTGTTTCAGCCGTTTCCCTGAATGTCCTTGGGGTGGCCTCAACTGCTCCATGCATTAAAACTACAGTGTAACCATTTCACAAGTGTTTGATTTCACTCTTCAGAAATGCATGATCGCCCTCTAGCCGAGGTTCTGCAGCAGGCCAAAGGATATGTGTGTTTGATTTCAATTACAGAGCAGCTAAACAAACAAGGGTTGTGTTTTCCTTTTATTTTATTTTTAAAGGTGGTATTACTGTGTGAAGTTAGGGCCCTCATGAATATATATATTTTTCATGATTTTTATATGAGGGAATATGTTTAATTCTTTATTTTCATACAAACACAATCAGTGACCACAAGACCCTGACGTGTATACATTATCTAAAGTCTTACTTGACAGCATACTGACTGAATAGATTAGTGGGTTTACTGCACTGCAGAGGCAAAAACATACCACAAACCACACCGGTCTACACCAGCCACGGTTGCCATGGAGAAGATTAACACTGATGATTCAGAGCCAGGCTGTGGTCACATAGTGTCCATATATGTGCAATATGTTTTACCCTTCTATACATCTCACACACTCACCCTCCCATTTACCAACTACAGAACAAAAATCATGATGGAGCAAGCCTTGAGCTGTTACCGTGGCAATTTTTTCCCATACAAGATCATGAGAGCCCAGTCGCATGCATCGTGTTGTTAAATAGGCTTTTTTTTCTTCTTTTTTTGTTTTTTTTAACATTAAAGAGGAGAACACATCATCCTCGTGTATAGGATCTGATCTGCAGTTCATGTATCAAGTCTTCTTTTCAGAATGAAATATGAAACCCAGAGCTCATATTCCACATACCATTTCGAAACAGTAAAGGTGAGCCAATTAACACCATCATAATACCAACAATTCCACAAGAATGAAAGCATAATACGTCCAAAAACATTTCCTGTACCAGGACAGCAAGGGACATATGACTGTACTGAAAAGTTGTTGTTTTTTTTTTAAAATTACACTGAGGAAAAAAAAAAAAAAAAACAGTAAACAAGGACTCAAAATTCAATGAGTTGCTAAAAAAATAGATATCCCCTGCCCTCAACCAGACTTTAAAATAAAACAATCAACACAGTAAATGAATGAACATGAACATGAGAACACTCAGGTCCAAATTAGTTTAGTTTCCATGGCAGCGCTTCCCCAGCGACTGGCAAAGGCAGCGTCTCTAAGCTCTCCCATGTTTTCTTCTCTCTTAAAAAATAAATGTATACTAGATTCGTACAGTATTTCATAACTAAATTCACAAATGAGAAGTATCATAACCATACCTTTTTAAATGTCCTTGCAAAGTTGATAATACACATATTCTTTTTTTTTGTCTTTTTTTGCAATCAGTCCTATATGCATATGACAACATACTGTCCGCCATCATGACTTAGTTAAATGCTTGGTCAGTCGAAATGAGAGCACCATGGGAGGGATGTGGAGGGTGTGTGGGAGGTGGAGGGGGGTCAGAATACTGTAAGAAAAATCCAGATGTGCCCAAACTCAGACTCTGCCCCTGCAGCAGGAAGAAGGAGGGACAGAGAGTGAGGGGTGTGGGGCCTCTTCCCTCTGCCCAAGCCTGGAACTGACTATGTCGACTCGTCCACCAGCTCTCCTCTTCATTCAGTTTTGTCAAGTAGATGCCAAGAAGTAGCTCAGTGCTCGTTTCCTTTTTCCTTTTGAAAGGCTGCATGATTTTACATGTCTTTTTGTTATTTATGTCCTCCACAGCTGGAGGAGCAGACTGGTAGTTAAAAGGTTTCAGGTAGGTTTTTGTGTTTTCGTTTCATCCTGCCCCCAGTCCCTTGAGTCTCCCCTTCGAAGCAATGGTACTTAATGATCAGTGATCACAGAGACTACTCGTACTCAAGGAACTGTTTATGGTAGAATAAGAGATACCTAAGGAGAGAGAGAAACATTCAATTCAGATTTCATATGTTGTGGTATTTCAGACTTCTTTTGATGCCTTATTGGAGTCTTACCCTTCACTATCAAGTACATCCTTAATGCTGGCCTTGGTGATTATGGCATCATCACATTTGAACCACTGGTCTTTGTGCTGACGGATGAAGCTGGTGTAGTGGCCACTCTCCAAGGTGCCTTGATGATTTACCACCGCAAACAAAGAATACCTGAAAATAGGAGGGGATAAAAACTTGTGGTGAGCTGTTTAGACATTTCTGTCTAATGAGTTTTGAGCTTTTTTCTGTATTTTGCTTCATCCAAAGTGCTGCTTGTTTGGGGAATTTTCTCATACAGACACCGCAAGAAAAATATCCTTGCATATCATGTTTAGTCTTTAGCACAAGATGCGCTGGTAGCTTTACAGAAACAGTCAAATTCCCAATAAATGTGCTGGAAGATTAAAGTCATTGCAATTGCTATGAATGAGAACAACTAAGCAGCTTTTAAAAGGCTTTGAATTGATTAAATTAGAAAAAGTAAGACAAATGCTTCAGGTTTTTAATTTTCCTGTGATGACGAGGATGCACAAAATGGCACAAAAGAAGGTGCTAATAAATTGGTTTGTTTTCATATCACAAGTACTCACTTATTGTCGTTGTTTAATACATCAACCGACTGTTGATACTGCCCATTCATTCTGCTCTCTTTACTATGGAAAACAGAAGAAAAGAAGGCCAAAGCAGGAGACTTTTTAATGTTACATGCATGTGTAAACATCTCACACTGACACAAAATTCCACTAGAGGGCATAATAGTACAGCTCATAAAAGCAGGTGATTTTCTGGCCTTTTGTAACTTAAGATTTTTTAGTCTTAAGAGAGCTGAATGGCTGCTACATTCAAGGGTAGGGTAAAGCAGATGAAGCACGCTCTACTGACATCAATAAATGATGGCAAGTAATAGAGTTTGGAAGCAGTTGTATCCAAGATGCATATGTTTATATATTATAAGTACATTTGCAGACAAAATACAGCAAGTAGATGGTGGTGCTGATGCTCAAAAGGAGCCTGCTCTGAGGTTGAAAAAAAACAACAACAAAAAAAAAAAAATCAACATCAGATTCCATTAGAATCTCACCTGGATGCCATGAAGGGTGTCATGTCCAGCTCTAGAGGGAAGGAAACGTATGTAGTAATCTTCCTCCGCAGTTTTGCAGAGTGCTCAAATCGCTGGGGAGGGCCAGAGAGGGAGGATGAAAGAGAAGAAAAGGGGGGAGGGAAGGGGCAGAAAAATGGCAATAAAAAGGGAGGAGTGGGGGATGGGGGGGAGAAAACCGATTCAAAAATAGCAGTCATGATTACAATGAACAAAAATAAAAGCAAGGGATAAGTGGAAAAGCATGTTTTCCACTTTGGCATTACACATTCATAACAAGATAATAAGCAACTTGGATTAATCTAAGACAATCCTCTTGCAGTGCGTGCCTATGAATATCATAAATACATCATAAGTCTCTGAGACTGTATGATAAATAAAACATGGACAGTGGAGGGCTGCATGAGTCATTGCAATCATGGGTGTCCTGGGACAGTACATGGAAGTACATGAAAGCACTGCATAGTGTGAAGTAAAGCGATAACTGAATCAAATTATGAACACACCACAAGCAACAGACTATATAGCTAAGCCACCGTGAAATATCAACTTTGCATGATTATTATAATAAATAAATGCATAAATAACCACTTACACTACACAAAAGGCCTTAATTATTTGTTTTCAGCATGAATTCTACCTAGTATTATGGAGTGATGACTGACAAAACTAGACAAGCAAATAACAGAAGCCCTCCGTTACATCAAAATGACTGAAAGACATTGACAGATAATATAGCGAGTGAAAACTAGCAGCACATTGTAACTGACTCACTTTGAGATGGAAACATGCTACGATAGGAAGCTTCTTCATAGTCAGCTGTTTGGTGGACTCCTGGTAACTATGGCAACCACCACACTTGATTTTGGCACTGCTTCCAAGATGCTCAGGCCGTGTAAACCTGCAGACCAGAAGAGGGCGGTTGTGTCAGAGTGGAGAGTGTGTGACCACACATTTAAAAGCCGCAAACAAACACAGAGAAGAAGAAAACTGGAAACAGACCTTTGTGAGAACATTTGTGTTGTAAATATTGATAACTGTGTGGACACAGATCTCATAACAGGAGTTCATCTGATGATATCAAAGGGCTTGAACAACAAAACCGCCTGCATGTTTTGGTTGCATGTCAGTTCTTCCAACCCAAAGCCCTGCTGGTATTGCCAACGCCTCAATTGCCATGGCAACAGCAATATAGCCTCTTCTGTGCCTTTAAGAGACTTGCTGCAGTAAGTAGGGGGTGTGTGAGGAGCTGCAGTAAAAAAATGTCAGCAGGAAAGGAGGTGAGAAAAAGAAGGGGGGTGAGACAAATGTGAAAGGTAGAAGCTGAGGGTATGGGGGGGGGGGAGGAATTAGGTGAGAAGGGGAAGGAATGAAAAAGAAATTGCAAGAATAAGGAGATCACTGAGGAGACTTGAGAGGTTACACTTGCCCCATCAACCTGGTAATGGGAGAAGATGAGATCCAAGCTTAAGACAAAGGAGACCCCATATGTTACCCTTTGTTGAAGTGGAGGGACAAAATTAAATTTGTCTGGCCGTCACTGAAAGTGAAGATTGAGGAGTAATGGTTTTCTAAATGTTATGGATTTTTGACAGATTTTTTTCCCATGCTCTAACATGATGAGATTGCCTGTCGAACAGAGTGGACAAACAGAAACTGTTTTTGTATTTAGAAAAATGAAAAAAAAAAAAAAAATGAAAAAGGGGAACAAAAGGATAAACTGTTTGATGCTATCAAAGAGTGAGGAGTACCTGCGCAGGCAGTCTGTGAGTGTGGTGGATCCTGACAGGTGGCTCTCTCCATTTACTGTGCTGCCATCCCCTCCTGGGCTGAGAGGCCAGAAAGGCGTGGATGAGCCTGGCAAGTCCAGACTGATGTCCCAGAATGGATCTATCGTTGTGGAAACTCCACTGCAGGACAAAAAAAGAAGAAGAAAACAACAGTTTATTCTCATGTGACGTTTAATAAATACGGCACAGCTTTGTGTAGGTCTGTGTGTCACTCATTGCAGGTCACGATGAAAGGATGATGACACAAACCGTAATACATGAGCTTAAACTCACACACCCTCTGTGATTATGTTTCAGCCTGCTGGGAGATGCAAAGTGTGCATGTGCATAATATTCACACTGTTTCACAGATATTTACAATTCAATGAAGGATTACATCAGAAAAAATTGGCTTTGCAAAAGGAATTTGAAATGACAGCGATGGACTGTAGCCTGAGCAACATGGAGACTTCTGTTCCAATTGGAGAAGCACATTCATAGGGTAAGAAGTAAATTGGGATGCTGTTTGGGTCAGGTAAGTAGCAGAGGTAGTTTTCAATCAGTTTTAGCTGCTTTTGTGTTAATGAAATTAGCAGCAGGTGCACTAGAGGGGTAACAATGAGACAACCCCCAAAACAGGAATGGTTTTACAGGTGAAGGCCATAGACAGTTTTTTCCCTCCTCATTTTTTTCAGACTGTTTTTCAATAGTCTTGCATTTGGCTAGGGTCAGTATCACTACTGGTAGCATGTGGGGATGCCTGGACCCTACAGAGGTTACACAGGCAGTCCAACTCCTCCAGGATGGCACATCTATACATGCCAATGCCAGAAGGTTTGCTGTGCCTCCCAGCACAATCTTAAGGGCATGGAAGACATTCCGGGAGACAGGCAGTTGCTCTAGGAGAGATGGACAGGGCCGTAGAAGGTCGTCAGCAGGACAGGCATCTGCTCCTTTTTGCAAGGAAGAACAGGATGAGCACTGCCATGGGCCCACAGAATGACCTCCAGCAGGCCACCAGTGTGAATGTCTCTGACCAAACAATCAGAAAAAGACTTCATGAAGGTGGTCTGAGGGCCCGGCGTCCTCCAATGGCCCCTGTGCTTACTGCCCAGCACCATGGAGTTCAGTTGGCATTCACCATATAACACAGAAATTGGCAGCTCTGCCACTTGCGCACTGTGCTTTTCACAGATGAGAGAAGATTCACCCTGAGCACATGTGACAGGTGTGAAAGGGCCCGGAGAAGCCGTGGAGAACGTTATGCTGCCTGTAACATTGTTCAGCATTACCGGTTTTGTGGTGGGTCAGTGATGGTCTGGGGAGGCATGGAGGGACCCCCAGACCTCTACAGGCTTGACAATGGCTCTATGGATGCCTTTAGGTATCGGGATGAAGTACTCAGACCTATTGTGAGACCTTTCACTAGTGCAGTGGGTGCTGGGTTCCTCCTGGTACATGACAATGCTCAGCCTCATGTGGCAAGAGTATGAAGGCAGTTCCTGGAGGATGAAGGAACTGATACCAATGACTGGCCCCCATGCTCGCCTGACCTAAATCCAATAGAACACCTTTGGGACATTAAGTATCAGTCCATCTGACAACACCAGGTTGCTCTTCAGACTGTCCAGGTGCTCAGTGATGCCCTCTTCCAGATCAGGGAGGAGATACCCCAGGACACTTTTCATTGTCTCATTAGGAGGATGCCCCAATGTTGTCAGGCATGCATACAAGCACATGAAGGCCAAAGCCAAGCTACTGGGTACAGTACAGTACCATTCTGAGTCGCTGCCAAGGAATTTCAGTAAGATGGACTAGCCTACCACATAATTTTTTCATTTTGAGTTTTGGGAAGTCTTGAGTTAAGCCCTCTGTAGGTTGGCAATTTTCATTTTTCATTTCCATCAAACGATGTGGTATCTCTTTGTTCTTAACACATTATCCAGTCCATATCAATGCAGATAAACATCTTTTCATTTTTCAAAGTATATTTTCAAAGTATATATATATATATATATATATATATATATATATATATATATATATATATATATATATATACACACACACACACTCTACTCGCAGGGAGGAGCGATCATTGTTGATTAGATGAGTCATGGTTTTGTAATACCTAGAGGTACCAGCGGGAGGCCACTAAATCAAATAGAAATGAATTTATGGGAATGAGAAAGCCACCCTGTAGTAATATGACACCATTGTGGTCCCTCCATTGTTAAAAGCCTGACATTTCTGCTGTTTAATTGTTTACCACTTATAAACTATTGTTGACAAGGCTCCTGAAAAGGAATGAGGAGGTTTGATTAATTACCAAAATGGTGCACTTCATTACGAATTGGTTTGCACGGTGGATGAATGTAACAACACACTGAGCTGAGCCCAGTTTACCTCCTTGCCTGGGCAAGGTGCTTTGCAGTTCAGTGCAGCATGCATGTGTTAATGCGACAGGACAGCTCTAGGGGGCAGACAGGCAACGCTTGAATCGTGCTGCTGTCTAGACAACCCCCATTAAAGAAGCTCTGCAGGGACCAGGCCTTTTAATAGGAGCGGTGGAGAGGACACGAGCAGAGGTTCATACACCATAAGAGGACTGGCAGTGTCCACACTGACCATCCCAGTGGTGAGAGGTAAGTAGTAAAGGACAACAGGGATATTTTGATGAATGAGTAAATGCAGGAGAAGAGAAAGAAGGGGTGCAAGTACTGATTTAAAGCTCCTTCAGGATGAATGGACACTAAACATGTCAGTTGGGATTGTAAGTCATAAACACACTTACAAGACAGTCAAGAAAACTTACTGGCAAACTTGACAAGTAACATCTGATTGCAGGCCCCCAGTGAAGATTTGGTCAATGATGCAGTTACAGTGGTTTGGATTGTTGGCCTTCTTCCCATTGTCGTCTCCTGCGGGCCACAAAAGAACAAATTGTATAATTACACACACACACACACACCACCATCAGCAGCCTCTTTGACACCTTTGAAAAACTGTCTGGCCCTCTTTCTCACTTTACCAATCACCTGCAGCAATACCTCTTTGCCATTCTCACAACTCTCTGGGCTTTCTTTAGCCAATCAGAGCTAGTCTTACTGCTGAGTCTGTGTGTGAGTCAGCCCATCATAACACTGCAGCAAGGTCTATTGACATTCCTTACACTGCATGCTTAGTGTCCCCTTGGTACACAGCATTGTCAGTCTCCTTCAGTGTGTGTCCAGTGATGTAAGAGACTATGTTCTGTGGGTAGAGCGACATGCCAGGTCAGAGCCAGTCGGTGCTTCAGTCAGACACATTTCTCAATCTCAGCTCAACATTTTCAATTATTCAATTCATATGCAACCCCAGACTGACAGCAGATATTTCAGAACACGTGCATGAAACGATACAGTAAGCCCTTTCAAATGACTTCATTTAAAGGAGAACTTAGTGTGATCTCTTTTTATTTAACAGTTGGTCAGAAAGATGTGTGCAAAGCTTACTGATGGTGTCTCCTTTGCAGTGCCTATGTAGTACATCCAAAGCTGCGATGAGGAACTCGTGGGCATCCTGCTGCTCGTAGCCTGCAAGGTGACGTGCATGAGTCCACACCAGGTGCAGCAGCCGGAAGGGAATGTGGGGCGAACGGTGACCCGAGTAGAACTAAGAGCAAGGAATGGAGATCGTTAGTTTAATAATCAAGTATTTGTGTTCTCAAAGATCTCATAGCTGGATTGCTTATTGGCATCTATAATCTATTGTTCAACCATAACAGAAATATTACTTCAGTCAAGTTCAGCAGTCTCCTTTACAGATAAGGTTGAAAAATAATAGCAACATATTACATAACATCAATGACAGAGAAGTCAGAAAACGGCTGCGAGAGGGGAAGGTTTGGCGCAGATAATTCATCTGTTAACTGCCGCGATGTGCTGGGTTGCCATGGGAATTACAGCGAGTGACAATCCGGGTCAGGATGACAAGATGTAGCTAAGAAAGTAACAGAGCTGAGCAGAATGCAAGCAATACAACAAGATATCGATGCCAGCTCATTAATGCCAAAGAAGGTTCTCATTTTTCAACACGCAGATGTTGAGCACACTGTACTTTATTCTTTGTAGTTATCTCTGGTGTCTGATCGAGCTGGACGAGGGGGAAAACATACTATGCTAATGTCGCTTATGAATCTTACAGATTTTTCACCTTTTGACAGTTTGAAGGTTGTTGACCATCAAAATAAGAAAGAAAAAACAGGACAAGAGCGGTTGATCAAAGTAGACCATCCCTCCAACTTTCAAAGCTAAAAATTAGTGAATGAGTGGCTACAAAGAAAGTGTGTCTAATGTTATCCAAGTGACTTGGATACAGTTGTAGACCGGAAATTTCATGTGTTAAGAATGAATACTGTACCCTGATCTCCCTCATAGGGTGGAAAAGGTGAGCTTTTACTTCCTTTATATGTTATGTGGATAAACAAGTCAGCCAACTGAAATGGAACAGGGTTGTGCAAGTCTGTGCTTGTTGTTAGGGGGGGGGGGGACGACTCAACACATTATACATTACAGCACCACTTGCCATCTGTGGACCTGTATATACTGAGGAGAGAGAGGGTGCAAGTGAAGCAGGGAGAGAACAGACCAGGCAGCCATTATGTAATACTCCTGGTTGATGATTTTGCTCAACTATGCAAATAACTTAAGCTGGGTGTTATACCAACTTTTTCATTTGTATTTATATATTTTTATACTGATACTAACTGAAGTTATCCTTTTCCTTGTAAAGCTGTGGCAGTTAGCCAATTTCTCCTCCAGCATGTAGCAGCATCCCAGCCTCTACATCTGAAGTAATTAGCAACAAAGTCAGCGGCAGATTGAACCGTAACTTCTCCTTGTTGTTGATAACTTAATGATTTTGCCAACATATTTCATAAAGAAAAGCAACTATAGTTTAGTGTATTCCACAGAGTGGGACACAAGAACAGCCCTGCAAGCAACTGTCTTCCCTCCCTCATCTAATCTCATGTCTGCCCAGCAGAGCAGCTGCTACCGAGCTGGGAGCTGCACATCTGAACTAACAACCAAAACACAGACGTGGTCAAAAGTTATTCTAATCAGTCAACATTTTCTTCTGATTAGCATTTATTATTAAAAGGTCTGATAACAGAAAAAATATAATTAGGAAGGGGGTTATCATCAAATCTGTAGTATCAAAATGTAGCATTAGAGTAGAGATAGTCAGTAGAGCTGGTTAACAGAAAGTAGACTGCATGTACTTAGTGTTCTATAGTACTATCATCCAATATGACATCAAATATCAATAGAAAATACCAAAATATACACTTTGTATTGCTATTTTGTCTGAGAATACCTTTTTTTTTTTTGCCATGTGGTCCAACTCTAAAAATAAGTATGAAAGGCTATGGCTGTGAAAAACAATCTGCACTGACTGATCTGGTTCAAGAAAAGTGTAATTTCTTCATTCTACTCTTTCATTTACATGCGGCTCTGTACATTCCTTGCAGGCAGAAAATTTCACTTCTCTCCGTTCCCCTCTTTGGACTCAGCAAAAGAGTGCAACAGTGATTCAGCCTTCTTCGCTTACACATCATCGAAGAAAATATCCTCCTCTTCATAGTTGCTAAATAAAGTCCCAACTTATAGCGGTGTGTTAGCCAAAATAATGTTAGATTTAAGCGATTTAACAGAGCTAAGCAACAAGTTCACACAAAAGAACTGAGCAAAATACCTCCTGAAAAAGCTGCGACATCTCACACACCAGACAGGAGTTTGATTGCATTTCGCACTTGTGTCTGTCAGAGAGAAAGAAGTCCCGCAGCAGTGGTGTGTGTGTTAGGGCCTGAACAATACAGTTCATGAAACATGTGTTGCCCAGGTTAATTAGCCCTCGTAAACCTGCAAAACAAGATGAGAGACAGAGAAGCATGAGATGTTTATAGTGGTGAGACAGCACTTATTTTACACTTATACTGCTGGCAATAGAGATTTAAAACATTTGCCAGCTAAATTAACAAACAAAAAAGATAGTGTCAACCTCACAAGTGGTTCAACATATAAACTCAATGAGTATTCTAGCTCATTTTATTTTTGCTCACCTTCTTTGTAGATTTCCTTTTAAATTAAAACTTCAGGGACCCACAATGGAAACTTTGAAAAATTATAATCTCTTATTTACAGACACACAGAACAATAATTTGGTACCAAGTGGAAGCCAGAGCTTCCTTAAATAAATATTAAGAGATTTGTTCTCGTCCCATTCCTACTTTCCACCATATTCTCTCCAGCCTCATCAGGTTGGATGAGAACCAATTTAAAATATCTCCACATATGTATAAGTCTGGGCTTTGGTTGGGTCATTTATAAAGGTACCTGTGGAATCTTCCCAGAGATACTCCTCACTCCTTAGCATAATGCTGCCATTACCATGCACCATGAATGGTATTAGCCAAGGAGAAGCAGTGATTAGTGTTTCTTGGGCACAGTAAGTGAAGTTCATTCCAGTTCATCTAACGCCAGAAAGCTTTACATCATTCCCTTTAAAACCTTTAATTAGAAAAAACTCCAAGTAGCCCCTCATCTGGCTTTTACTCATCAGTAGAATCGGGCAAACCATGTTACCATGAAGTCTATGGAATGCAGTGGGGAAGGTAGTTCCTGCAAAGGACTTCTAAAGCAGTAAATTGGCAAACCACAGTTCTCCTAGGAAAACTCAAAGCCTTAGAAGTGGTTTAAATCCTCGTCCAAAGCTATGACTTAACACAGGTTTATCACTGCATAGACTCTAGTAGGTCAGGGCTTGGTTTGTGTCATGACGTGCAGTATCAACTGTGGGACCTTGCTGACAAATCTCAAGGATAGTTGCAGCCGAGTACAATTTGGAGTAAAGCAAAAAGTCTTCACTTCTGTTTATAGGATTTCATTTTATTCTAGATGTTTTTAGTCTGTTCAAATTTACATCTATATCATAATACAAAGTAGATAAAGAGAGGGTGTTTGAATGCTTCTATTGGATTCATGGTTGTAAAGTTAACAGTATGGTGTTGGGTCAAGTCTGCCAGCAAAACTGTGTGTATCTTGGAGAAGAACCCAAACCTGTGAATTAATTCATTTAGAATCCTTCACAGAACAGGTGAAACACAGCCAGGTCTTGGGTCTAATCCAACCAAGCAAGGATTGGTTTTGGAAAAGAACACTCAGTGGGAGCTTAAACACATTACACTGGTTCTGGCACACATACACACGTAACAATACAGTTATTGCCAGTGAGGCCGACTAGTCAAGCTGGCTAATGATCTGAAAGGACAACTGAGATAAAGGTTGCGATGAGGATGTGTTAAAAATGAGAGTGACGACAGAACAGAAGGATAAAAAGAAAACAGATTATGGAGAAGGAGAACATCTAACAACATCAGCCTGTTGTTGGTGTGTATCCATCGCTGAAGGAACATTGTGTTCCGTCTCTTGCTGTGCACTGCCTGTAGGGCTACCCTGTGCAACTGACCTTGGGTATTACAGTTAAATGCATGAGTGACCCCAAAGTGCACTTACACAATGTACACACAGCATGCGTGCACAAAACCGCCAAAGAATGAAAAGCTCTACTGATTAGGACTGAATTCCGCGCTCTATTGCCCACCTATGGTACAGTTTGTAGTGATTTTCCTTCGCTTTGGATTGTGTCGTAATAATTCTAGTTCCCTCTTGGTCGGCTCCCATGTTGTGTATTTTTCCCCGATGCCTGTGGACACAAAGGAACACAAATGTGGCTGCAGTGAGATATCAGACTAAATGCTTTCAAAAGCTGAATTCATTTCTCTGACCAAATGCTATACCTTGCAATTTCCAGGCTTTCCTCTGTTCCTCTTTGGCAATCTGCTCCATGTCTTTGTCGTATATGTAGTCTTGACACACAAAACAATATATTCCACCGTACAATAAGTCTATTGCTGGAGGGAAGGAGAGAGAGGATGAGTTATTACAAATCGCTTCTGCAGCAAAGCAATGCACCTTGGGTTTATTTCAGCTTCGTCAATCCGGAAAGCTTTAAGGCAAATGTTTCATTCAGTACAAAGTGTCACCACCTCATTGTATTTGCTGAGGAAATTATAAGATATGATGGGAGCAGTGATGGTACAAGTGTATTTGCTTCCCACTCCCACCTGTGCTTTTTACTTAACACATATACCACCATATTCCATTCTGAAAGTCCACTGCAATAATACTCAAGATCTGTTGCCATGACAACCTATTTTTAGTCTAACAGTACATTTATTTATTTCTAAAACATGCTGCTTTTGGTACTTCCCACAACAAAGAGGTGAGTTGCAGCATCATATAGAAAACTTGTAACAATACCATGTTGTGTGTATGAATTCCTTTAAGTTTCCACACTGTGGAGCAAAAGCACACACATTCCTGGAATAGTGCAGCAGCACCTTGTTTAGATAGAGAAAATAAAAAAGAGAAGGAATATATCAACTAGTCTACAAGTACAACACAAGACATGACTAATAAGTCATCAGTCCTCCTAAGCTCAGGGAAAAACAAGATGAAAGGATGAGGAGGTCTGAGGAAAAGAGAATAAATGAAAAAGAAACAAGTAGACAGAGAAAGAGAAGAAGATTTGAGAAGAAACTGAGGGTAAGACTGTTTAGAACAGGGAGCAGAAACAAGAATAATGATGATAAAGTAGAAGGAGCTCTGAGAACAGAGCTTGCTTTAGAGCAGTAAAGCAGACGGGGGAGTTCGGATTAATGTGATTAGAGGTAGAAATGAGCAGAGTGCCAATGTCAGAGCAGCTTCTGTGGAAAGCTCAAAGTTAATTAACACTGTAGTCCTGCACTTGGGGTAGGTGCATGGAACCAAACTGTTGAAATGCATTAAATCAATTAAAACCATTAAGACAACTACTAGGCCACATTTGAAATTATAAATGGCAAAGACGGCCACACTACTGTCACCACCGGTGCCATATTTAGCTCGTCTCCATGAGGGTAATATCTAAATCTTGCTTATTACTACCTTATTAAGCATAATTAGCATGTAAGGCTGCAACAGGGCCTTTTAAGCGACATTTGACTGGTCTAGGCTGTAAAACTGAAATGCTAAAGTGCTGCAGTGAAGAGGAGGATCAACTCCTTGACTTTGATATCAAATTATACCGTTTGGTTGTGATCCATCCATTTCCAAATCAGCAATATCTGAATTTACTTTACTGCAAATTCTTTACGTCACAGGCATGGTTTACTCCATGCAACTTGTCACTTTTACCTGCCCTATATATATATATATATATATATATATATATATATATATATATATATATATAT
>JAOXYM010000022.1:13491556-13517547 GCA_028567055.1 Leptatherina wallacei | reverse complement strand
GTGTGTGTGTGTGTGTGTGTGTGTGTGTGTGTGTGTGTGTGTGTGTGTGTGTGTGTGTGTGTGTGTGTGTGTTTAAGGTAGTTCTGTTGAACACACATGCTCACTCTTTATTGACACTCCCATCGGCTAGGCCCTACTAATCTTCAGCCTCGTGTTTTATTTGACAACATTGTTCTATAAAATCATTCATTTGCATGCTAACAGTTTTGCATATGCAAAAATAGAAGAAAGACTTCTTTTTTTTAAAATGCTATTCTTACAATAGATAATGCATTAGGGAAAGTCTGCATTTAATCTCATTTCCATCCCCTGGTAGGTAACATACCACTACTGTGTAAGAGATAAGCTTCTTTGCTTTCATGTAACATTTCAGTTCAGTTCAGCAGCAGTGTGTCCATGGTTGGACCCTTTCCAGATGCAAATCACAATGTAATGATGAGGGCCTATTAATAGATTAGATACAGTCTTGTCTGCTGCAATTTATTAAACATGATTACACATCTTGGCAGCAGTTTCTGCTCCGCTAACCAACCCTGGAACGAAACACCAACTTATCACAGTTAGAATCAATTAAGTCACCAGTTTGATTGTGTTTTTGTTTATTATAGTTCTATGATTGAAAGTCTTTGTTAATTTATACTTAGTCCCAGAACAGTTAAATTCTCACATTAATGTTGACATTGCACAAGGCAGTGGCATATTTCACCATTAAATAGTGTCATTTAGTGGAACTGATTTGATATTAATAAAGAAAATCCATGATGCATAAGCGCATTTCAAATCTAAATAAAATCCAGTCAAAATGTGTCTTTTAATTTTAAATTAAAACGATATGAACATAATTTTTTTTAGGTGTGATGTTACCAAAAAATCCACTGGCATTCATCAGTGTTTGTAGAGAATTTAGACACATCAAAGCTTTCTGTAGTGGCACCCAGAACAAAGAGAGCCTTATAGCTAGTCCTGATCTAACATATACCACCACTACCCACCACACACACACACACAGACACACACAGACACTCATACCCTACCCTTTCCCTGCTGGCCACCAGCACATCAGAGCTCAGACAGACAGTGGACAGTGGAAACGCTGGACCTCATCTCACCTCTTTAAGAGCTTTGTGACCCTGTTGCTCCCAGCTGCATTCACGCCGCCTGACACCAAGTTCAAAGTAATTTCTTCCCAGTATGTGTATGTGTGTCTGTGTGTATGTGTGAGGTTGGGAAAGAGTAAATTGGGGGGTTTGTTCCGACAGCTGTGTGGGTTTTTTTGTGTTCTTTTTGTGTAATATGTGCACAACAGCATGTTTTGAAATACATATGAGTTCATATTGTATGTGTGTCTTTGTGTGTTATGACAGCCCCTGCTTAACTGAGCTGAACATCTGTCACAACAGCCTGCTCTCAGGTCAATCCAGCTATACTGGAAAGAAAATAAAAAGATTCTCTTCTCCACAGCTTTATAACAGAAAGATGTTTTACTCCTGCACTATGTGTGGACAGAAATTCAAAACTGATGCTTAACTGGAGCAAATGTTTGATATTGAAGATGTATGCAATGTCATTTTTCTGATCAGGTCAAAGTTAGCATCACAGGAATTCAATTTCAAAAGACAGAAATGGGACATGGCTGCTGTGTCTTTTAAAGGCAAGTATATATAAATCAATTTACATAGCGTCCTGAAACTTGGCTGTTTTTATATCCTCAAAACACTTTTGTCACATGCAGCGCATGTTTTCTAAGGGGAGACAGAGTGAAGTGAGGGTGAACAGATGTAGCTTGATGCACCTCAAAGGACTCATCTTAACCCCATTCTCTCTCCACCATTTATTTCAGCACAAAAGCATTTTCTTCTGTCTACAAGACCCATTTAACACATGAGTGGCAGCGAGCTCGCGAGCGGGGTGAGGGTTCATAAAATTGATGTACCTCGACATCAGCTGACCTCTGTCAGATAGTTCTGTCTGCAGATGCTTTCTCTGATACACTTGGCAAGCTTCCTGCACCAGCTGATCTTGAACATTATTCTTTTATCAAATGTCATTGCTAATGCATTCAATTTAAGCTTCTGTCAAACATGTGTTGTGTTGAGAAGCCATTTTGTGGATTAAAGACCTGTAGATATTTCAGGGGTAAGTGATGATAAAGGGGAACAAGTAAGGGACATTTATATGGGAGTGTTTCCAAAATGGATGGGTTTGAAAATCCACTCAATGGCAAAGAACTAAAGAAACTCAAGTTCTAAAGCGCTAAAACACATCTTTAAAAAAGATGGTCGGGTTAAATGATAGTTGTCAGTATTGCACAATAAAATGGAACATATATCATTAACTTTGAACCAGATGGATCTCCAAGTTCCTCAAAAGAGGTGGCACTTTTTTGACAGCTTTTACCAAAATTACTCTCCTTCAAAATCGATTTGCATGAGAATTTGCAAAACTGAAGGTAATATACATTGTCACATTTCAGCCTATACAGAGCACTATTGTGTAAAACCTTTTAGTCTTGCTGCATGCTTGTGCCATTTTTTTTTATTTTGTGCCTTTCTTGCCTTAAAATGAAAATATATGGTTTTATAGATTAGTTTTAGATGTGACTGTAAGACTTAGCACTCCACAACTGTTTCCGCAATTTGAAACAAAATCAAGCCAGTGAAGCAAAGGTGACCTATCACTTGCTGGCTTTTCTCCACTTCTTTCAGAGCCTGCAATAAAGCTTGAGACCTTCCATGTCATCCATAAAACTAAAGCTTTGATTCGTCATTGTGTACAGTGCCAGCAAAACATTCCAGGAAATAACTAAGACACAAATGAGTTCTTCTCAAAAGAGCTGCATGTATAGAAGTGACCACAAGTAAGCATCCCCTAACAGGCTTTTCATCGCGACAGTCTGAAATGACTGCTAAATTTCTACTACTATGTCAAGTAGTAAAACTCTTCTTCCTTTCGCCCTTTCGCAGCTCTGAAGGCTCAATGAAATTGCCACCGCTTGGCACAAAGAGAAAAGCCTTTTATTACGCTTGCCTTTCACACAGGCTGTCAACAAAACAGCCTTTCTGCCTGCAGTAGTGAGCTCCTTAGGACTTGAGATGGAAGAAGACACAGCAGTCACAGCATATTTATGAAAGGGCTTGAATTAAGTATGTGTTCCCCATATGGTGTCCATAGGATAACCTATAACCAATCTACTTTTCATACAGAGTATAGAGCGTTTAATTTCCTTAAGATGATTTCATCAGTGAATTATCAAAGTTGAGTTTTGACTGCAATGGTTCAGATGAAGCCAGTTTCATAGGTCAGATAAATCATAAATGCAGACATGAAAACATATTTTCATCCAGATTAAAAATGAAATGGGATTTGGTAGATAACTCATTTAAACCTTCTGCAGAATCAGGACCATCAACACTGTATACTTCCTCTGTTTGATACTGAAAACAGCTGCTGCCACTTATGCATATGTTTGATCAAATGTGTTAAATAGAACTTACACCCTTGTGACTCTCCATTCGGCAAGCGGCTCAAAAACACCAGAAAGCGCTGATGGCAGTAGGCTGTACTGGGGCCAAAGACCCAGCTGGCCACCAGCTCCCAGTAGCCCTTTGCTGCCCCAGGACAGGCATGAAAGGGCCCCTCAGACCTCTGGGGAGTGCTTAGTGTCTTGTCGACCATTGTTGCCCTAATGGTCCCCCACAGTCACACTCAGCATTCATGGCTGGCCATTATACTGGTAGCGCAACCAATCGCTTTTCCACGCCTGTTGGAGTCAAGAGGGGATGTAGCCTCCTGTTGAAACTATGGCAGCGGGTAGAGTCCAGTGGTCAGGCTTGGACACAGACCTCTAGTATCGTTCTTGCTTACATCTATTGCCTCACATCCATTTTTCTTAATGTTTTCCGATCGCTTTTATCTCCCCTCCACCACTCCTCCCCGCGTCCTCTCTCTTTCTGTCTGGTCAGCTGCTGGACCGTATGGGGTTGACAGCACCCTGCAGGCCCACCAGAAGTCGCCACCTGTCCACTTTCTAGAAGACAAGGGGTCAGACAAAGACACAGTGGACATCCATAAGTCTGGAAAAGAAATTAAGACCCTGAGAGTCTACTTTGAGCACTGATCTGAAATGATTTTTCACACTATTTTCCCTAAGCTGTGGACCAGTTTTACTGATTTTGGTCTGCAATCAAAATGTTTCTGTGTTATATTTTTGCCAGCCATGAGTCATTGGGTACAGATGCAAGATGACAGATAGGACACTGAACAATAACTTCATGTTAGATTACTGTCTCTCTTTACTTTCAGTAGGCTGATTAAAGGCTCACTGTAGCATACTTCCTTCCCAAGATCACACAAACAGCCAGATACAGCTAACGTGCAGAAGTTCTGTATTGTACAAACCACAAATCTACAGTCTCAAAGTCACCCCATCAAAGCTGCTATCAACTGGGCTGTGAAGCACTTTGATGTCCCAACTGTCTCTCAGGTGCACATGGGCCAATTAGTATGACTTCTCTTTGTGTGGAGGTTGTACACAAGTGACCTGATGCTTGATGTCACAGTGAGTTCAAAGGGCTGACAGTGTCAAAGAAAATCCCCGTGGGACCTACATGAGTGAGAGTACAGCCTCCGCTATGCAAACACAATACCACCACCCCCTTCTCCCAGAGCCCCGGAGCTCCAGACAGGGGAACAATATCATGTCGAGCCTGTGAATTTCTAATGCAGGGAGGAGGAGACGAGTGCACTTACATCATGAACATCAGAACATGAACAAACGTTAAAGTACACACACATTCACAAAGGGATGAGGATGAGGAGAGGACTTTGGATTTTTGAATTCAGGTTTGTGTGCAGGGAGGCAGGTAAAGTGTGGATTGAAAGCCAGAGTCGAGTGAGATTCTGTCTTTTGGGAGGAATGAGGGGGGAGTTAGAAATACAGTTTGAAAAGTTAGGTAGCTCATCGATTGACACACAGCCTCAGAGGAAGAAAACTTTTTATGATCTCACTGAAGTGTGTCTTGTTGAGTTACTGCAGTAAATGTAATTTAAACCAGAATACATCCTAAACATCCTGATAGGACCTTATAAAATTCCAGTGCTTGTGTTCCAACAAATTGAGGTTCGCAATAGTAAAATCTAATATAAAGCCAAGACTAATGAGAGCAATTAGTCTTGTGAAATACCAACAGTCTTGCACCAGTACATGATAACCATTAAAGAAGTCCCTGTTTGGGCTGGAATCCTTCTTTTCTGAGAGTCATTGCTGCTTTTTCTGCTTTCATTTTTAACAACATACCTCAGCAACGAGAAATTCTTACCTCAGATTACTGTCATGTGGGAATGCAGGCAATAAGACTGTTCTTCAAATTCTTTGTACTATTGCAGCCAAGGGTGGTATTCAAAACTGTGGAATTGATGAAAACTGTCTTAGAGCTAGTGATTGTTTGCTGTTCTTTAACCTGCCAGGGACTTTGGTGTGAAGGCTACAATAGCTTTTATTTAGACTAAGAGAAAACTAAGTTAGATCCAGAGGAAAGCAAAAAAAAAAAGCTCAGCACATCAAATGCATATGCCAGTATTAAAATATACTATTAAAACCAGTAATTTGAGTCTTTTTTGATTGCTCTGTCACTACAGGTGTTTTCAATTGTTTTTTGATTCACTCCAAATGGATCGTTCTTGGGTTTGAAAAATACTGTTAATGAGGTCATTACATGATATGAGATTCCGACCTTTTATAGATATGCTGTGTTGCAAGTCAGAAGTTTTATGATATGGGTTCTGTTAATCTAGATTATACACAGACCTCAATCGAGCCAACAATCCATTTGATCTCAGTTCCTGTTTGACTGTTTTGTTGCTGATTTCATTTGGATGCAACCCACAAAATCTACTATCAATCTGATAACTTTTGTGAGACTTGTTGTGAGACCAACTTTGCCAACTTGGTTAAAGACGGGTAAAAATATATCACATGTTAAGAAACTTTAAACCTTTTAGTGAAAATTCAACATGGGGGTTGCATTGGTTATGTTGGCATGATCAACTTTTGAAACACATCAATTGCTACGGTATGAGGTCAAATGGATTTTGAAAAGTGTTTGGACTCCACTGACATAACCTTGTCTATTTGCCAAATTTGACATAAATAAATTATAGCGTTGCTGTGATATGCCCTTACTTCCTGTTTGGCATCTTCACCTCTAGTTCTGATTGGCTGAAATGGATAATGGTTTCAGTGAAGCAAAAAAAAAAAAAATCCATCAGAAAACATTTATGAGTCTTGCTCTGAAGTGCCCGTTTTAAACAGTAAAATTTTTGTCAAAGATTTATCAAGTCACTTTTAAGTTATTTACAAAATCCAGACTGACATGAAAGTGTGTTTGAAATCCAGTGGTATATCATTTTTGAAAATGAGGCATGTGGTCACTGCATTAATTCACCATAGATACACCTCTACTGAGCTATGGCTCAGTATTGGCGATAGTGGCAATAAAAGCAGAAAATACTTCTTGTTTTTTCCTTTGCTTCTGCAACACTTGTGAAGTAACTGAATTCTTGTGAGAGTAAGCAAGATCACAATCACCAGAGAATTCTTCTTGTGAGGCTCCAAGCTGTTTAATTGAATGACTTTGACTTTGAATGACTATTGGTCGATTGATGGATTGATTAATTAAACCTTGGGAAATATTTTTGGTAGACTGTGTTGTAGTGCAGTTGAATGAGTTTATGTTTTCTTGGAGACGTCAGTCTGCAGTCTTGTTTCTGCTCCTTTTTCACCTAAACAAGCAGAGAGAGTGTGTGTGTGTGTGTGTGTGTCCCTATTTGTCTTGGCTTTACACTCGTCAGCTATATAGCTCTTTGGCTATATCCAGTAATCTCACACAAATGCAGAACAAATATTTTTGTGGCCACCGCAGAAACGGTTATTGTTGGATGATCCCCCCCCCCACCCAAAATAAACATTGTTTTTTTATTATGTGACCCAATAACATGATTTCCACAAAAAAAACTGTTCACTCAAAATCATCCCAAATACAAACTACTCTAATTTGAATTGTAGCAAAAAAATCATTAGAAATATGAGTTTTTAAGGCTGAGTGTTTTCCACTTTTTCATTGGAAGGTGCTTAAGAAACAAAAGCAAATATCTCCTGTTTTACACCGTTAAGTGTATCAAAAGATACAAACATTGCAGAGGCTTAGATACAGTAACAGAATCTTAGAAACATAGGCACAAGCACAGTGACAATCAAAAGTCTGGATATTATATAGAGTTTTTTAAAAGCAAAACTTTATCTTCATCCTTTAGTTTTTCAAATGAACAAATAGGAAAATGTCCAAACTTATTTTTGTTTTTGTTATAGGCTGGGTTTTCATCACCTTTACCAAAGTAATTTGAAGGAAAATTTCAAATGTATAAATCCTGCATCCTGTGCTCTAAAAGCGTAACATACAGATCTACTGGGATCTATGAGGGCCTGAGTCTGAACAGGTTTCAGTAAACCAGTGCAACTCCAGTCTAGTAAATCTTCCGGGTCTTCTGCAGTCAGGCTTTCTTTTTCTACCAGAGTGAAACCATGTGAAACTCACATTGGTTTGTTACTTTATGATCCAAGGAAGCACTGACCTGAATACACATTTACACTTTCTTATAGACTCCTCCTGCAAGATGAACATCAATTAACTTTTCAGAGTGCTTTGGGAGCCCATGGCTGGTGGCTGGGACAAGTTTGGAGGAGTCAAAGGATTCATAAAGTTTGGAAATTTGCATTAAGTGGCCTTTACAAATAATGACTGAACATGAAACGACACACGCAGGCTAATTAAGTGGACACCTTCAATAAAGTTATTAGAGGGCTAATAGTATTTAAGCCGCCAAGTTTCAGTCCTGTTCTAACTTAAATAATACACATTTAAACAAATATTTTACCTTTAAAATAGAACTGTATAACTTACTAACCTTTAAAATATGTGTTTCAGACTCCGTTTGATGGCTCTGTGACATTCATCATGTATATTCTAGGGCCCTCATTTATCAACCACTTTTACTCGCATATTTGTGCGCGAGAACCTTTTCACGCAAAATGTGGAATTTACCATCTTATATTTCTACTTAGAAATGTTCTTAAACAGGCCGACCATGCGTATGCACTGATTCTAGCGGTAGAACAGGGAAACTACATCATTTTTGCAGATGTTGAATCGATTTCAGCATTTTTCAGACTCTTTATTTCAGCAAAATAATAATTATTCAATTAGTAATATTTAGAAAAAATAAACAGACGTGGAGCTTAAATGGTTTCAACAATGACAAAAGACACCCGTGATAGAAAGGTGGGAACTGAGCATTATTGATTTGATGTTAAATAATATTTCAAACTTTGCGCTCCGATGTGAGCTCATCGGATGATCAGCTGATCTGGTCGCTGAGATCATTTCTGATCAGGTGCCGCTTCCTGAATGAGATCCTTTTAGAGTTTTACAATGTTATGGGATCTGCGTTGCAAAGTCATATTAATTACTGTTCCAATGAATGTCCGAGTGGTTTTGGTCACCTACATGAGACAGGTTGGACATTGTCCATCATTGAGCCGCATTACATGATCCGTGCTGGATGCGTCTTTTCTCCGGACCAAAACACATTTATCTCTCTGGCATCATATGGCATTTATTAGGCAAGGCAAGTTTATTTGTATAGCACATTTTCAGGTTCAGGAGAAAGCTCTGAATACAGGTAGGATGCAAGACGGATGCTGACTTAGCCTTCATTAGGGGCGCCTCACTAAGAAAATCTGCTTATGTACAGTAGTGCTTCTTGAACAATGTCTTTTAGAATTTAGCATTCACATAACAGTTTACCAGTTTTAATTTAATCACAATGCCGTCTTTTGACCTATTTCTGCATGCACTCAAAAGCTAATGACTTCTGGATGCCAGGAATGACGTCCAACCTCTTTAGAAAAAACTAATACTGCTGAGTGTGATAGTCTTTACATTAATCAATCAAATGGCACCACAACAGGAAGCATCCAGTGGTTTAAGGGTAGTAGCTGTCACAGGAGCATAAATCCAATTCCCATAATCAAATACAGATGGTTATAGGCTGCTACAAGGTGATTGAGGGTCATTTTAAGAATCCAAACTGAATTCTTTCCTTTTTTTTAACAAGATATTCAACAAGGATTTAGGAGGATAATCTCCCATCTAGCTAAATTATCAAATAATTACATTAACAATGCTAAAGCAGAAGTAGAATTGGGTACATTAATTCCATGCCTTCAAGATAACATATGTAAACACATATAAACAGTGTAGTTTTAACTGATGAGTGTGTATTGCAGAGGCCCATAAGGATACAGGTGAATTTTAAGACAAACAGTTGTTGTCTTAAACTTTTAAGATCCAGTTGATTCATACTTTACACCCGTACTTCATGAAACAGTGAGGGACTTACCTAGATTGTGTCTTTTGTTTTTTGCGTGCTCGTGGATGTGTTTCTTCGTAAAACAGCCGAAAAAGACGCAGTACAGACAAGAATGGAGTCGGTTCAGGTGTGCGCCACACATGTGACAGATACACGACTTGGCCTGTAGAAAAAACACCCAAGGGAGGAGGGGGGGGGGTTGGTGGAGGACAGGGGAGAAAAAGGAATTAAGAGCAAGATAGGACAGGGCCTCGATGAAGAGTGGTAAACGTACAGAGTGGAGGTCTCATCCAGCTGAAAACAGATTTCCATCTTTCAGTCAGTCACACAAACACTTCAGAGGTCAATGCTTGAATCGGCCTGAAAAGCAGACTGAAGATTGCTCAGCCTGTTGACAAATTGAATGCAGTTGAAAAGCAACACAGAATCTTTCACCCTTTAACACATTCTGGCAATGATGGGATTTAATGCTTGGCAGGCACACACAGGGGGAGGCACAAAAAAAGGCTAGCACACACACACACACACACACACACACACACACACAACACGGTGTGTCTGAGTGGTTGGACGACAACACTCAGAAGTGATCCGAGAAATTTTGCATTAGAAGGCCCGACACCAATGGCCAACCTGCAATAAGCCAATCCAATATTTTCCTTATAAACAATCCCCGTTATATTTGGTGGTTACGCAGAAAATATGTGTGAAGACTGTGATCAGTTTAGTTTACCGTGACAAGAAAGCAACTCTAAATGGGAAAATGTAGCAAGACAGTGAAGAAAAAAAGAAAAGCTGACCACGTCTAGAGGACGTTGACAATTCTGAAGGCAAATGTGACGTATTTGTGTGTTTGCGTGTTTAGTCGCACCTTCTTTTTTCATTAGGACTCTTATTTAATGCACACACATCTCCTAGAGAAGCATCATTTAAAGGTTACGCAATGAGAAGAGAAAATATACAACGGGCTGCAGAACCTCCGGCATCTGAACACTGTGATGAATGACATTTGACAAGATGACAGAATGTAGATGTAAAGTCATTCTTCAAAAAATTTCAACGCAACTAAGAAAAATACAAGACTGAGACTTAACCAGCTAATATACAGTTTGAAAACAATACGGTCGTAGCTAATCTTTGGTGCTCATAACACTTTTTGTTTTGCATAAAATGAACTATAGTAGGGCAGCTGCATGCTCAGAGGGAGAAACTGGAGGACTGAAAGGGTGCAGACCTTCTGCAATGAGCCGCTGACTCAAGAGACAAACAGAAGGAAAGAAGGTGTGAGGCAGGTGAGAAACATAATGAAATAGAAACTACTGACTGAAGTTGTTGACCAGTTTTTTTCCATTTCTGGCAAGACTGTATGAAACTAGCCCGCAAAATAGACACCCACCCCTTAATACCTAAAGATACTGGAGATGAACTCAGTGGACCTGTACAGCATTGTCTACTGACTGACAACTTTTATCTGAAGAAACAATAGTGAAACCCAACACCATCAAACATTAGTGTACCAGAGAAATAAAAAAGAGGCTGAACCAGTTAATCCACGTCCTTTTATCTGGACAACACGAATACACAGGATGGAAGCTCCGGAAAAATGTTTAAGCTTATTGAACCATCACTGTTCAAAGCTTGAAGGTCTAATTGCACTTCTGTGACAGCATGGTTGTTATTAACTTGAGAAAAACAGGATCTTTTACCCAATTTGCGAATATCAGCTACACTGGGCACTTAGGTGAAACTGTTCAAACTGCAAATCCTTCTAGTTACATTTATCTCCTAAAAACATCTTTTATCATAAAAAATATTATCAAGCCAACAAATATGAATCATTTTGTCAAAACATCAATGGATGGGAGCAGTTGTATATTGATTTATAATTAGACAGAGAGGAAATGCTTTCGTATCTCAAAGATGTAAGGACAGTGTTCTGCCATTCATTTGGGTTCAGACACTAGAGGGGAAAAAAAATGTTTAAAACTTGCAGCTAATTATCAAAGACAACCAAAGAGGAGGACATTTTGGACAGCAGTGTATTGTTTTTTAATAACTCGTCAGATTCCTCTGAACAGGTGACCATATGTCAAATTGAACCCGCTGCAGCTACATGCTTCATGTCGAAAGTCATGTATATTCTACAATGTCTGACATTGACTGTTGTTGCAAAAAGCTATGGAAAAGCATAAGAGAGGCAATTTACACAAACAGGACGGGTTCAACTGTGACCAGATGAATAGAAAGAAATACATGTCTGAAAGGGTCTTAACAGAAACAAATGTTGCTCATTTTTACTGTGACAGATGGCAGACTCGTTTTCAATTAAACTATTTTCGCACCGAGCGCTGAATTTCAGCTGAACAGATACATCTCATCTGTGGGAGTGGATGGAAATTTTATAGGAGCAGGTGGGCGCAAGGCTGAAAAACCATAAAAACCAGGAAAGGCCATGCAGGACAACCGTTAGTCCAATCGAGAGCCAGCAGATCAGTGATCTAATATTCAAGTTGGAACGATTGTGGCATAGCACACCAAATTCAAGGTACCAATGTGATGCCGCTGAGAGTGGCAGAAAAACTCCCAGTCAGGCCTGCGTTTTGGCTGAGCATTAGTAGGCATGGTTTAGTAGGGATATATTGTGATGACACTGCAGTGGGGAGGATATTCAGGGTCATAAACACTAAGCACTAAGCTCCATTTTTATTCAAATAGGTCTGCTAGTCAGCCAACTCTAAATGGGTGTGGACGAAAAGAGAGCTTTTCGAAGAGTAGTGACCGATTAGTGATTGGAAGAAACAAAAATCACTAAAACCGTTCAAATCAACAGTTGGCTCTAAACTTTAACATGAAAGCTTGTGTCACAAACTTGCCAAGAGAAACAAATAGTACAGTGGAGACAAAAGGCATGACTTGTATTTTCAATAGTCTAAAGGAAAACTTGCATTCGTGCATTTGTGAAAGAAAACAAGACAGGCACATATTGTCTAAAACCACAGACAAGTTCAGTTAAAATCCTGAATGAATGCTTTAGCCAGCCTCTCTTAAGCAGTGATGCATCTAATCCCTGTTCCTCCAATGCACCACGAGGCCAAGTCATATACAGAAACCTTGAGTGCCACGCCTTGCCCTCTTTCTCACCATCCTCTGCCTCAACATCTCTTCAGAGACCCAAAAAAAAAAGCCTCTCTTCTCTTCTCTCCCTCTCAGCGTTCAAAAGCTGTCTATTCCTCAGTGTCAGCAGTGCTCCATCTTCGTCTGTGCCCAGGGCGTTTAATGTTCTATTAGATCAGCTATTGATCAGCCGCTGGCTCAGATCACTGAAACAAGTGTCGCACAGGTAGCAAGCTCATGTTCATGCCTCACAAGGCTGCATCTTCCATCTGTGACGGCTCTCTTTGAGGCCAGTCATGCTGCATTGTGTGTGCAGGGAAAAGACCCTTCTAAAGTTCAAAGCTGCTGATTGATGGAGGGATAGATCCAAAGAGGCATCAGGCAAATGAATGGATCGCTAATGCATCTTTAACGTGAATGTAAATAGCATTTAACACTTCATGGGGTCCAATGAGGTTGTGAATGGCTGTCAGCTGAAACGACCCTGGTCCAACAACTATGAATCATCCAAGCTTCAACACTCAGCTGAATATAAATATATACATTTAAAACCACCATCTCCGCTCCCCATTCAGATTCTCTTCTTGCATTCTCTCAGTCTGGGTGCATTGCTCCTCCATCAGCATTTAAGTTGATGCATTTATATCCAACACACCCAGTGATGTGATGAGCTGTAACTGAGGAGAGGGCAGAATGGCGACAACAATTATGATGTGGACAAAGGTCTGGCTCTACTGAGCACGCTCCTGCTGCTGCAAAAAGCACTGGAGGGAGGGGAGGAGAGAGTCAATACAGACCGGAGAGCATGGTTATATGAGAACAGTGACTCACCATGCTGCTAACATTTTTAAGCCAGTGCATGCTGTCAAATCACAGATTCTCATACTTTGACTCTGAATTATATACCCCATATGTGCCTACAGATATTTGCATAATCTCTCCACAAACAACCACACATTGTTAAACATTTGTTCAAAGTAGTCAGGCACAAATGTGCACAAAGAGCATTCGCCATCCTCTTTGATTCTATATTTAAAAAGAACAAGACAAGAGTAGGCTGGGGAAACTGATGCTCCAGAACCCTGCTGCCGACTGAGCCCATGGGGATGCTGCCTGTCAGTGCCTTGCCAGGATGATGTTGTAGTCTCCCCCCCACTCCATCTCCACAAGACTATACCAGGCCTGCAACATTCACTCTCAGTAAGCTGCCCTGGAGACGTACACAATATGAATCTTCTTCTGCTCTCTTTTCATGTCTGTCCTCCATTGGTTCCTTGTAACCTCTGTTGACAATGACATGCTGTGTAGGCTTTGCTTGAGAATGCATTTCCACCTCATCCAAATGAATCAGAGTTGTGGGAGACATGATGGATTGTTGGTGTGTAGTTTAGCCTCATACTGTCACACAGTGCTATGAGGACATTACAGCTAAACCCTAAGCCTCAGCCTACGGAGTGTAGCTGCTTGCGATCTCCAGGGAAAGAAATAAAATTGAATAAATTATGGATGGAGCGACTCTCCATACTAAGGGGTTTGAGGCTGCACAGGCTTTAGGTCAGTGTAATGGCATGAGCTGGCGGTGCATGTGAATGATCAATATTGTTCAAGTGTGAATATAATTTAGATTCCTCAAAAAGAGATGAAAAGGCTCTATTCTTTGATTTTCAAACAAAGAACAGGCAGCTTGGTCACTCAAATGTGGAAAAAAAAAAAAGGTTCATTTCACAACTTTGAATTTTTTTCTTTTTTTGGGGGGGGTGGGTGGGTGGTAATTTCATTTTCAGACAGGATTTTGCGAAATACATACCAAACCAATGCTTGCAATCCAGTGACACTACCTTAAAAAGGTCATGGTGAATCACTGTAGAAAGCTAGAGAACACAGGAGCATCAAGCAAACGTTCAGTTCCCTCATTAATTGGTGGGCTGGCAATGGGTGGGAATAAAACGTGACAAGTAAAAATGAAGGCAGATAAAAAGTAAGAGGAAAGATTGTGTATATGGCAGTGTGTTTTTGTCTACAGCCAGCTTAAATTCTAGCTTAACAAAAGGCTGTATACTCATTTGTCAAACCTTGCAGCTACTAGATGCCAACACCATGCTGATCGACCAAAATGGCACTTATTCAGACACAAATCAAAAGGAGATTGCTCATGTGACTAACACCCATAGCGCAAAGGTTCTGAAAGGTCTGTTTGCATTGTCAGATCAAATGTTTACTTCTTCCTTATCCCCACGGCACCAATCAAATTTTACAGAGCCTTACATAGAATAAAATGTATAAGCACTTCAGAACATAGGCACAGAGAAGCTATTAGTGGACTACAGATCCATTAAAAGTGCCATTACATAAAGCAGACCTGTGTAATGCAACAGTCTTACAATGGTCTGATGCAACAATCTTCATTTTTCTCACTAGGACAGAGACGCAGTTCCAAACAAAAAGCCCAGTCAAAGAAAAGCTGTCACTTGGGTCCATGGCTTTAACAATAGGGAATAACAGTGTCCACACTGAAAGAGATTGATTGCCTCTTGGTTCTGGACTTGGACAGCTACTGAAGAGAGATTGACAGCTCATTAGCCAGATGGTGGTACTGAGGGAGGGTTGGACAGCAGCCTTGGGCAGATTCAGGCCATGACCAGCATGTTTTGTAGTAATGATGCTTTTCCAAAGCGTTTTAGACAGTCACATAAGAAGTATTATTTCTAGTTGAAGGGAGAGCAAAGAAAACAAAATGATCAGTGGAAGGGAAAGATGGAAAGGGTCTTCAGTCAAAATGAAAATGTCTTCCAAAGAGGGGCTGAGAGCAGACTTGGATGAGGCTCACAGAGAGGAGCTTAATCAAAACCCATCAGACAGTCACACAAACTCATATTTAAAATCACCAACCACTAAAAACAAGAATTATTTTATAAACTTTGTAGGCGCATTTCCTCCATGACAGCTGTTAAGCTAGCACTCTCACAAAGCATCCCGTCCATCTCCATGACCACCAGGGAGATGGATGGGATACCGGAGATCATTAACAGACCAAGCCTTTTTTTTTTTTTTTTTCAAGCATAGCTGACCATTAAATTAAGCATTAAGGATGAAAGTGCATCTGGCAGTACACAAAACAATGGGACTGTTAAGTATGCTACATTGCCTGCAGATTATACAAGACGTTGCTAAATATAGATACACAAGATTCTCCGCATCTGAAAATTTGAGAGGCAAAGAAGGTGACACATAAGTCCCACTATTGCCCCAGGAGGAGTTTACATTTGTTTAATCTGAGTCACCAAATCACAGTCATGGTTACTGATGAACCACAACCACATCAAGCAAGGCAGGAGTGTCAGAGAGCATGCAGACATGGAAGAAATGGGACTTGATGGGGACGAGAAAGCAACATCTGAATTAACCGAAGGCATAGTGTATTATAGGAGCCATGAAGGAAAAGAACAGGATAGCAACAGGGAAGGAAAAGGGGCCTATTTGAAATTTCAGAAATCCAAAAGTTGATTTGCAAACCTCAGGGTACAGTAAATAATGGCATTCTTTCAAAAGCTGTGACTGTTTTTGTGTCATTTTTAAAAGTACAGTATTATAATCATTAAAAGATCAGCAGTATTAGCAGCTGTTTTTCATATTTAACAGGATATTCAAGAAGTAATCCGCATGCATTGGCTGAACTACGTTCACAAAGAAAAAAAATAACTGAAAGCACGGGAAAAAAAGGAAGCAGCGGCGTGGGAGCATGCACTGAAAAGGAACAAGCAAGCAATATGAAGAGTCTGCAGGAATAGATCCCGCTGTTGCAAATGTATGCTGATGATTCACAGTGCAGGCTTGTGATGTGATTGAGACAGATCTGACAAAGATCAGCTCGTAGCACTAAAATCAGCTACTCTCTGGGATGAGTCGTGCGTTGCTGCTTTGTGTGCATACCGACTGAAAGTAAAGCAGAGGGAAAGGAACGACATAAATGTGCCATCTATAAAAATATATCCATTTTCTTACCTCTGACATTCACAGCAAATGTCTAGCATCAAGGTTTGGGAGGTGTTCTACCTCTTCTGATCATATATGATTTATCAAAACTAGAAAATGACAGTTGAGCTCAGCCAACTCTCTAATCATGACACTCACCCCTTTAATCAAAATGACAGCAAACTCTTCAAAGCAGTCACTACTGTAAAATTCTGCCAACCCCACCCAACTTGCTTTCATCTAACCCAGTTCACATTTGACTTTAAGTACCTCTGATTTAACTGCATCAAAGCTCTTCATTGCATCTTCATTGTAACAGTAAGCCAGTAAATAGTCTGTCTTGCTGAAAGCAGTAAACCGTCCACCCTCTGAGATAAATAAGCATGACATAAATTAATATTTACACAACCTTATGTCACAAAGAAGAAACACACAAAGAAAAAAAAATCACAAATGGGATTGGAATTGGAATTAATTGAACAAAAGAGTTCACCCAGATATATTAAAAAGCACCAGCAAATTTCAGTCTACATCGGCTTGGATAACAAATGATCATGTGGGAGAACATAATTCTAAATTAAGGAGGAAACAGCAGAAAGCTGCTGAAAGACACACACAAGGTTCGTATTCTGTCAAAATAATTCCTGACAACCATCAAACAGTCACAACATGACTGCAGAGTGATACAAAGATTATGTTTTCTCTGCCGTCTACTGTTTATTGGGTGGAACCTTTCTGCTTACCAGTTATGGACAGCCAAGACTAATTGGCTGTGCCATATAGCTCCTATGCCTACAAGAAAATATAATGAAGCAGAAGGAAAAAATAAATTCACACAAGAGTTGTCAGGATTTACTTTGTTTGGAGTAGATGCTACGCAACCATGCATTCCAGTTTCTCCAAGGACTGAAAAAAATCAAAGGATTTGGTGAATAGTTTTACACTTCAATATATAACATTTTAAATAAACCTTGGGTCTGATGGATTATCCCCAGAACCGCTAAAGGAAAGAAAACTTTTCTTCTTTTCCTAAAAATCACACAAGGACACTAGGGTTGAGGATTGTGGAGATCTACAAATTAGGCCAAATTAGTCATAAAGTTAGAACCATAATTTATCCCTGATATAAGCCAGTTGTAAGCTGCATACTCTCATGTGGAGTCAGAGTAAATATTCATACCAATGGGGCATTACACCTTAAACCAACTCCCTAAAAGAATTATTATTCTAATGGTCAAAAAATAAAATATAGCAAACTCCAATCCATACAGGGTTGTGAATGATGTTTCCCCTGCAAACTCCTATCACTACTATTTTTAAGCCGTCTGTTACTCATTTAGGCTTAGACTGAGCATGCAGAGCAGGTGACAGATTTTCAACCAATGTTCTTGCACATCACCTGAGAATTGATTTTAGCCTGAGGTAGAGAGGATGACAGCTGCTGAGGACACACTAAAGAGAGGGGGAAAAAATCAATCAGAAAGAAGAATAGCTGAGAAAACAGCAACTCTGGATGCAAGACACTGGATAATGAAACCAGGTTACAACCCCGTGTCTTTCAACACACCACCCTGCAGAAAGTGCTTCTTTAAATCTGCACCGCTTACCAAGTGTGTGCCATTGTCATAAGATAGATATGCTGTGAGCAATGCAGTGATAAGCTCTTGTCTTATCAACCATGCAGAGATTCAGAGTACCCCTCAATGCTACTGTAATCTATTGCTCCAAATTTTGACACAGCAAGGGCAGATATACATTTTGTATAAGTGTCCCACAATGTTAAGATAGTGTTAAAGCGGTAGTTACCAGCTAATCAAGACTTCAACAAATGCCTCACCTCAACTCACAAGAATTTACTGCATGTTTGGCACTGACGCAACACTACTCCTGCTCTGAATGTCAGGGATAAAGAGGCTCAGTTTAGGGTGTGGGACCCAAGACTGACTTAAATAAGTTTATCCTAGCCTTCAAGCAAACAACATTTTTCTCCTTTTTCCTCTTTAATTACTCTACCGTCACAATAACAAACCACAAATACACAGCAAGTCTATAATATAGCACTTGTAAGTATAGCTGACTTTAAATCTTATTTGTTAAACATGTGTGGAAAAACTGTATGACAGCTTTGTATTTACAATTTTCCAGAAGTATAATACAGAAAGAATCATACATATATAAATATATCATCATTATAGCACTGTGCAATAACAGGGTCTAACTATCAGTTATATATGAGTCCTTCATGATTCCAAGGCGACAAATGTCTTGTGACACAATGACATGCAAGAAAAAACTAAGTGGTGCTCATTTGAAAGAATAATAAAACTGCATTGGCAAATGGTTAAAAGTTATGTATTAAAAAAATACGACATAATCCAACTTGAAAATGCCAATGGCGGTTTTAAAATTACCCCCCCAAAAAATCTTGATCTAAACTTTCCCGCTAGGACAACTAGTGGGCTTGTGACTTGGAGGAGTGTAATTCACACACCAATCCACCAAATACCAAGATGGTTGGGGCATGGTAGTAAAATAGGAAGAGTAAAGGTCACCATATTCTTGAAACAGAGTTTGTCTCAACATGGAAATGTTGCTAGATGATTTGACAGATGAACTCAGTGTTTGGGTAATTACGTCCAGACATTGTCCAGAGTTGCCTAATTTACACAAGTAGTAAACAGGAGAGATTAACACTACTGAAAGTAGTCTGGAGTGGGACCTGGGTAGAGCACAGAGAAGACAGAACTTGATGTAAGTTGTACAATGGGGAGATGATATTACTTTGTTTAAAAGGACATTAAGGGCAGCACACAATGCTACAGACTTACCCATAATGATAACAGTTTTATATGATTGTCCCCTCCTATTAGAGGTATGTAGTAGGGGTAAAGTCTAGAAGATAAGTAGTCTTAGAAATTCAGACATTAATAAAGCCATCCTTTCAGTTGCTTTGATCATAGACTAACTTGCTGCTTTGTACATTTTCCTGATGTAATAGTCTATCACAACCAATCCAAGGATGAGGCTGATTTCCCCTTCTACATTGTTTTACATTTAATATTCAGTCCATTACATGAAGAGGCAATGAAACGGGTGGGTAAGCAGGAGAGAAAGCAAGCCAGCTCTTACTCATCTGATCTACCTGCATTATGTCAGTGAAGAAGAGGAGGAGGGGATAAGCATCAACTCACCAGCTCTGTCCATCCTGCATCACTCTGAGGAACCTGATTTATCACAACGACATAGAAATGTAGGACATATATAAGAGAAGCACGGACTTCTATTGAGCAAATAAATTATTGAAGTGAAGCCAAAGCTAAGTTTATGATATTAACATCACGACAAACAGTGAGAAACAGTTGACAACGAGGAAGAGCAAGGGTGGGGAAAATGACATCACATTGGCGAGAACTACTAGGAGCGATGTAGGCCGAGCAGGTGTGGGATGAGCCCACAGAAAAACTGGCACTAAAGCAGTCGGCTGAAGCCCCCTCCTTCAAACTAGTGAGCGAATGACCAGGGTAGTATACACACATCCGGGATGCTCAAGGGAGAACCGCTAATATATGGACCCAGCATTGGTGGGTGGAAATACACAATAGGTCCATTTGGTGTGGTAATGTTAGCCAGTGGACACAACTCTCTAAAAACCCAAGTTTACTCCTCTAGCAAACCGCACAGCCAACCGTGCCGACTGGCTCAAGACAAAGAGATTCTTTTATAAATGCTTCAATTAATAAAGTCGAATTGAGTTTTTCAGTTAATGCTGCAAACAGGCGGCTGGTATCCGCAGTTTACCAGGCATACAGTACTACTGCTAGCTAACTTACCGGTGATAACCTAGCTGGCTAACAGTAGTGTTGCTGCTGCAGGAGTGCAGTTTCAGTAAGAGCGTAATTTTGTCCAACTCTTGCAGTGATTGTGCTTCATGTGGGACATCATCTTCACACTACTTAAATGTGTGTCTGTGCCACATGGAAATGATTTTCTTTTTGTTTCAGAAGCTAACGTTGCAGTTCCTGTGTTTTTACCTTGCGTCTCCGGGTCTCAGCAGTACCACTCCAAACAAAGCATTGGTATATGACTCGAAGGTTTTGTTTCCAATTATCCACCTTATAACCGTTCACATGGGAGCACCCGGCCGGACTCATGACAGACAAAACATTCAGTATGGGTTTTTAGGTGACAATGAAGAGTCTCCTGGATTATTCACTTAGCTAGGTTAGCTAGCACGAACTGTCTGTCCAGAAATGGTTTCCGTTTGGAAATGGGACAATCGATGTAGTATCCAAAATGCTCTTCGGGCATCTGATAAACACGGTCTTTGATCAACTAGCTATAAATCAGGTCATGTAGTCATGTAACAGAATTTTTACTTCTCTAAAATTTCTGCTCTCCTTTCTCTTTTGACAGTTGTCTTTTCCTTTAACGTTAGCTCTACTTCCACTCTCACGATTAGTTAGCTTTCTTTCTCTAGTTAGCCTGCTAACTCTCAACTACAGCTTCACAATGCCCGCCCAGTGTGGACCATGATTTGCCAACACAAAGAGGTTACGTCAGTACGTTAAATTTTGGGGCACGTTGGAAGCGCTTGGTTTGAAATTCAGTGTGTGCCGCCTCGGTACTTTTGGATTTAAAACCACTGGCTGCATCACTGTCGTCGCCTTGACGAAAACACCCCCCCTTCAGGATAATAAGGAGACTATAACCGATACAGAGTTTATGACTGTGTAATTCTGAATGGTGTAAACTGCACTCATGGGTACAAGATTGTGCTTCATTTTGCAAAGGGGTTGTACTCTATATAAAACCAATTCTTATTTACTTTTACAAAGGCTGACACGATTATTTTCAAAATATAGTCAGCTTTGACCAAGTTTAATTGTAAATTTTGTAATTATATATAGTCCACTTGATGACAATGCAATCTAAAAATTTAAGCTGTTATTTTGAAAATATTATAGCCTTGAAAATCTAACGTTCACAAATATATTTTTGTCTTTAAAAATCTAGTAACATTTCCCGATGCAACTAAATCTATTTACATATTCAGTTACAGTTGGTCTATAAAATTACTTTTACAAAACACATCTGGCACAAACCACAACTTGTGCTGTTTGTGTTTTTCAACATGTAAAATATTTCTAATGTGTCTAGTTGGTGTTTTTGTTGGTTGAGTAATTTTAATCACATCGAGTTTTTACTAATATTTCAAAAGGAAGATTAACATTTTCAGTTAATCTTCATATTGTGTTGTGCATTTTTATTAACGAAGTTTGGATTTAGATCAATGAAAACTCCATAATTTGTATATCATCTCTAAAATTCTAAATGTAATCAAGTTTTCAGAGTAAAAATTGGAGACTGGTGCGGCAGACCACAAATTGCAGACTAATGCACAGCAAGGGTTTCCTTTAATGAAGTCTTTTTTTCTTTTTTCTTATTTGCAAAAGCACAGCGACATAACACAGAGGAAAAAGTTCTGCCTCATATCAACACACATCCCATTAATATTCATAAGGTTGAGAGGGGTTCGACAGCAAGTCTACCTCAGTCAATGGATTGGGCTGTAACAACGGAGAGGGTCCTGGATCAAGCCAGCAGGGTCAGGCACACCAATCAACAGCATTTGTCTTTTTTTTAAAAATGGCTGATATCATGTAGTTTTTTCAAGACATTTGTTTTATTGGAACTAATGCTAATATCCCACTGGTGGATTGCCAACTTTTGGTCTGCCGAAGACCCTTTTAGGAATTAAAGGGCCTTGTGTACATTCCCATTTGTAAGGGCCCTATAAACCAAAGAGGGTACCAGTTCAAAAGGTAATAGCAAACAGACTTGTGGATACTGGCTCAGTAAAGGAATGTGGTGACACAACCTTACCTGCCCATGCTTCCTGTCCAGGAGCAACCAAACTGTACACCCTGAATCAACCCCTCCTAAAAACCCAATACACAGAACAGCAATGTCCAAACATTTAAAAAAATAAATCAAAAAATTCTGAGTAATCAAATCAATTAAAGATGTAAGACGAGGGTGTTATAATTACAAATATTATTAATGTAATCTGGTGTGATAATAATCATGGGGCTTATAGTGGGATTGTGTATTACACAAAGTCTTTTACTACTCAGCTTTACCCTTTATGCTCTATATCAATTATTACTGAATGCCATTTTTGAAAAAAAGATTTCTTCTTTTTAATTGATGTGCATATTGATATTCACAAGGAAGTTTTGCAGTAATGACAGTTGATGATTACAGTCTTGTTCAGTGTATGATATCTAAAGAGTGGTAAATATTTTGATATGAGCAGCTGCAAAAAAAAAACCTGTATTCATCTGAAGGAAGTCAATTTGCAAACCTTTTATATTTATTAGCTCAAGGCTACCACCTAGTGGATATTTGTGCATAGTAACTTTGAATTTATCTTGCTTTTAATCAATTTAATTTATGATTTTATTATGATTTTTCATTTTTTGCAATGATTTTATTGGGATTTTTTGCTATCTGTTGATGCCCTTTACTACCTTTTAATGCTTTCTTTGTACCATCTATTTTGCTTTTAATGTTATACTTAAAGCACTTTGAATAGTCTTGTGGAAAATGTGCTATACAAATAAACCTGCCATAGTTACTGAAACAATATATGAAGGATAATTGTATCTATTTGGCTCCAAAAATATACAATGCCATTTGAATATAAAGTGTGCAAATAGAAAAAGCAAGTTTCTCTGGCTTTAGGGACCTTACGGCATAAATACATAATTCTTAGTTTTAAGACATTTTCAAATAGTTAAATAGCCTGCAACAAATCTAAAACTGCTTGATATTAATGTATCTGTACAAATCAATTCTGAACATGAAGATTCAAAACAATAAAAGCCCCCCTTTTTTTTCTATGTGGTCTTATCCAGGGCAACAGGGGGAGTGGTGGTTTGCACCATTGCCTTGAAGAAAGTTCCTGCCAGTGGCCTTTCTGTGTGGAGTTTGCATTTTCTCCCTATAGTGCATGGGATTTCTCCAAATACAGGAGAGACAGCTGAGTTAAATGTGGCCACCTTTATCTGAAGATAACATCCAGACCACTGGTCGAGATTCTCCCTGAGCCTTTTATGATAGCTGCAATAATGACCCTGGTACCTCCTGTCAAACTTCATGCTGCAGTGGTTTGTTGCTATATTGTTAAACCTCACTGCTTGGCTACACCAGTCCACATCTGTCCCTGTCCAACACAGAAATGCCTGTGAAGAACATTTTATCAGTCCTATTTAAATGCTAATGAGGGAACTTTTGATTTAATCAATTTATCAGTGTGTTTATCCGGTTTTGCTGTAAATGATGTGACTGCAACTTCCTATCCTTGCTGGTTAAATGTGATTGATGTCTGAGGTTTTTGTTCACATATCCATACAGAATAGGTGCTTGTGTATGTTTGTTGCAACACTGTATCTATTGAAGGTGCAGGTGCTTCAGAGGGAGGGCAGTCCAGTAGTTGTAAAGAGGAACTGGCAGTAGTTATGAATGTGAAAGATTTACTGCAGCCTATGTCACCTGAACAGTTAAACATAAACATATTACAGATATTTGGTGACAGTACTGTTCATTAGTTCTTCTTGATGTAATGATTACACTTTTTTAAAATATATATTCAGTTCTACTGCAATCAGGCAGTGATGATTCTGGAGAAGACTTTCAGGCAGGGTCATCTCAGCCTGGTTGTAGCTCAGAAGAATCAATATAGTAGGGGGAAAACATTGTTGTTGGTTTAAGTTTGAATTAGTTTGCCACCCCCATTCCAACTTCACACACACTAACTACCATGTTTACATATTCTGAACAAGGGCTGACTTCCGTCAGAAAAGCAAAGCAAAGAAAAATGAAAGAATGGAAAAATGGAAGCAACTTTAGTTGTTTTTGGAATCAATGTGTAACAGTGTTTCTTTCATTTTCCACTTGGGGGCAATGTAGCCATGATTATCCAAAAAATTCCAATTTTGAGATTTCATGAGATAAACTTTTCCTTTCAAAATTATTTTCAAATAATAATTTCTAAATGTCAAAATGAATACATTTCTAAATTCATTTAGTAGGTCTAAATACTCTCCTAAACACGTGTTTACGTTTTTTGGACAGATCTTTGCAAGTCGCTTCCGGATGTCTATTGCACATCCAGCTTTCTTTCACCCGTCATGTTCAACATATTTTTACTTTTGTGTTTTCATTATATGCAAATGAATAAAAGCTGGAGTATGGTATTTGATAAAGAATCTGGAGTTCATAGGAAAACATGATGTAAGAGTTTTGGAATGTGTTTGTTATGATTTTTTCCAGGAAGTTTTTAATCAATGACTTTTACAAGTTTCTGCAAAGCAGAGAAACCAACCTTGAAATATTGCCTCAAATCATTGATTGGAAAACAAATGTGTTTGTTTAAGAGGATTCTTTTGGTTCAAACATCCTTTGCGTTTTGGTGGATATCTCTCACATATAATAATATTTTTTTGGAGTCTGTGAAGTCAGGTGATTATGAAGTCTGCAAGACATCCTCCCAGAGATATTTCTAAATTGCTTTTGAATAGTCAAGGTAATTTTGGATTAAGTGGAGATACAATATGTAATGTACAACATATAGAGTACACTGATAAACACTAACATCAAAATGTAGCAACTGTAATTCTGGAATTTAATAGTGACACCAATTGAAATGTAATGAAATTCCCTTTTTAAAAAAAAGTACTCAAAGTGACATAAACAAATAAATGTTCATCCTACAAAAAGTGTTTATAGTGAACAGACATGAATGGGCTGTAATCTACTTTTTCAAACCTGTATGAATCCTTTCAAATGAAATCAAATCTAATTGCATGTATAACGTGCTTTTCAGAAGCAACAGAAAGTGCTTTACACAATAAAAACATATGTTTGAATTATTTTTGATAATTACTTTTTTAAATTATTTTTCTTAATTAAAAAGAATCAAAAGCCTTCACACACCAGTATATAAGAGAAACTTAACAAAACACACCTCAATATAGTCTTTTTACACAAAATCATACATGTGCACTCTCTCACACACACACAGACAAAGCACATGTACACTGTAGGTTTTAGTCCCCGATATTAGGAACAGTTAAAAGGCCGGTACCACAGGACCTTTGCAGCAAATACACCAGCAGAAATTAGATTATTCACCAAAGAGCCCTGTTAAAGACTAAAGCATTACCACAGTTCTGTGAAACTATGCTTTAGCTTTCTAGGAATTATTAATGCCTCAATAGAAACAGACACTGATGAGAATAAGGCAAATATGCAACCAATCTATTAAGCCTTTGCAGGCCAATTTCACACAATCTTTAGGTTTGTAGATTCATTCAGTAAAGTGATCTCAGGAAAGAGGAAAACTTCTATCTATCTATCTATCTATCTATCTATCTATCTATCTATCTATCTATCTATCTATCTATCTATCTATCTAT
>JAOXYM010000022.1:13479706-13491456 GCA_028567055.1 Leptatherina wallacei | reverse complement strand
CTACATTCTGCCAGCTCTCTGCACAAGATGATGGGATGTGACCCATCTGTTAGAAACTGGCAGCTGCCCGTCCACGTCATTCCAGAGGGGAGGGGAAAGGTGAGCCACCTGGGGAGTACTATGGATGGGTTCAGACAGAAGCATCCTGAAGTCACCCAGGCTGAAAAGTTATCCACATCTCCCTTGTTAGTCATAAGTCTTACTCTGAACTGCATGTGAGATATTTTCCAGGAAGATGCAAGAGTTTAATTGTCATTCATGCATGGGAAATTCTATGACGGATCAGAATTTGAGCCACTAATGATCATGAGGAGTCCCATGAAAAAAAGATTTGTTTTTGTTGGAAAATTACACTTATTTTCAGAGGAATATATTTCTACTAAAATAAATAGTAGATAAGTAGGATAAGTAGTAGTCTTTGTATGTTTAGGCTTCCTTGAAAATAGGGTCACCTCTTCAGACAGTTTATCAAATGAAATCATTCTAGTTCTCATTATTTTTGATTGACTTACCAAATTTGAAGAGGATACACGTGAATTATTAAAGAAAATAGGCCCACAGTTCAGCCACCTAAAGAGGACCAAATCATTGCTTCTTGAAATAGTTGACAAAAGCTGTTCCTTGCAATGTTACATAATATAATGAAGCATTTACCTAAACATCAAATGTTCATTCAAGCTTTCCACTTTATATTAAGGGACTTAACTTATTAAAAGGAATTTATCATGTTAAAATTTATCATGCTTTATATTATCCATACATATTTATAGTTTTGCATGCCTTAATTAGCAACTTTATACAAAGAAAACTCAGTACATTACTGAAATTGTGCTTATTGTTAAACATTAGGTTGTTCCTTCATATGTCTCTGCAAAAATTGTTACTTTATTATTGGGAAAGTGGTTGAACTTTTGATATTTATGAACCTAAAAATCCCAGCTGCACATTTAATGTATGAATGAGATTTCTCAAAACTAATCCAAGTTTGCAGTCTTACCAAACCCATTTGACAGGACACAAGAAGATCATTGAAAACTGATTAGTGAAGTACATTCTTATTGGACAGAGTGTGTTGCAATCATGTTTGCCTGGGATTAATTCAGTGGCATCACGCCAATTACTGTAGTAATTTGCATCTTGCTCCACTCAAATAAGTTTAATTGTGTGTGGGATGAAACTGTTAGATCAGAACAATGACCCACTTTTCAAATTTCACAAATGCGTCATTGAGCAACAAACACTCGGGCAACATATAGTAATGCCCTACAAACTCAAATCTAGGTCACCCATACAACCTCTGTAAGTTTCAGCAGTATAAAGTTTAGCTCTCATGACAATACTGGCCATTAGCATGTGCACCAAGTGCCAGTTAAAATCATCAGCAACTCCACTCAGTGCCATGAGTGGTGTTCAATTAACCACATATCAAGGGTCTCACTAAAGCTATTCTTAATTAGATGTATGTAAAGTAGTATCTCTTCCGCTGTGGCTAATGAGACTGTGTCCCTTTGGTATGAATAATGAGCGTGTCATCCTTTGATGAGAAAACATATCTGGGAAAATATACACCAAGTATAGGTCAAATAACAGATCATTTCATAAAATAAAATCTTGAAAAAAAGATACAGTATATCTCCACAGCTGCAACAGAAGCTAGTAGTATGTCATTTGCCATCTGAAAACCACCACTTGTTGTCTTGATACCCTGCCAACAGCGTTTCTCAAGACTGTTTCAGGATACATGGCCTCAGATATTTCACAGATTGTAAACATGTCCCTGCTTTCAGGTGTCTTTCCTCAGACCCTAAAAACAGCCGTCATCAAGCCACTCTTGAAAAAGAACAACTTAGACCCGTCCCTCATGAGCAGCTACTGGCCGATATCAAACCTCCCCTTTCTTAGTAAGATTATAGAAAAAGCTGTTTTTCAACAACTTCACAACTTCCTGACACTAAATAACTGTTTTTATGTCTACCAATCAGATTTCCGGCCACATCAAAGCACTGAGACTGCTCTAGTTTACGTCTTCAAAGACATCCGCTTGAAAACAGATAGCGGAAACATTTCAGTCCTGGTTCTACTGGATCTACTGGAGAAAATTGAACCAAATATCTGTTCTCCTTGGGGAAATCTGCTGCTGTCTGTGTATATGATAAAAAGTAGCAGTGATAGCACACAACCCTGTGGCAATCCAGTGTTTGAGACAGATTTACTGGATATGAGACCACTAACAACGCTATCAGTAGGAAGTTTAAGTTAAGCATGAGAGGAAAGCCTCTCAATCAGGATGTGAGGCTGCATTTTATAAGAAGAAGAAAAGTCTGCAAATAAAAGCCTGGCATGAGCCCTGGGTTTCCAGATGTTCATACACATAATTTAAGATAAACAGCTTTGTATCTGCACGGGGGCTGCACGGTGGTGTGGTGGACAGCACCACAGCCTCACAGCAAGAAGGTTGGAGGGGTTGATGGTTTGAGCTTGGGAGGGGTTCCATAAAGTGGTCTTTCTGTGAGGAGTTTGCATGTTCATCCTGTGTATGCGTGGGTTCTCTCTGGGTACTCCGGCTTCCTCCCACAGTCCAAAGACATGCACGATAGGTTAATTGGGTTCTCTAAAAGCCCCCTTAGGAGTGACTATGTGCGTGAGTGGTTGTTTGTCTCTCTCTCTGTATTGGCCCTGTGATAGACTGGCTACCTTTCCAGGGTCCAGACCCACGATTAACCTCCTTGCAAATAAATAAAGTTGTGGAGGTAAAGAGGACATAGACTTGAGGATGACTGAAGTTCGATATTACAGGAATGTGTCAATAGACACTGGAGACAGGGCTGAGTTTATATTTACACAGCCACAGCATGTCTGTGCTTATGTGTGATGATGCCCAAAGAAATTTTTGCTTTTGAGGTTGTGCATGTTATCAGTCGCATTTGAGAGGTCATGAGTTATTTCTGAAAAATAACATAGACAGTTAGCAGCAGAAATGTCCCCCGTAAAATGTGCGGTTTTCCCTGCAATCCATTTCCTCATCATCCAAGGTGAACGTGCACAAAGCAAAAGAATAGGGAGACCCAGAGATACATGACCTGAATACAGCACTTGAATTATCAGTAGAATAGACATATAGTATGACGCATTCTCCTCCATTAGACTACATTTGCACCTGTCATGTGCACTATTGTTTACACAGGCTGCCGTTTTTCACTCTTCATGCATGCTGTGTCACACTTGTAGACATAGCAAGTTGACTTTAGTTGTAGATACTTCAGGGTTGCTATGCAGCAGGATGTGGAGCATTTAGCCTATTCCCAATCACAAGTCAGGTGTGTTTGTTGTGTGTATCAATAGATTATCTGTGGCCTATTTAAAGGGAAATATGGACTATCATCCGAATAAAGATTAAATTGGGAAAAGTCTGAACCGCATGGCCTAGTTTTCAGGAAAATTAAACCCCTTCAAAAGAAGAAAGAAGTAAAATGAAAAAAAATACTACTATTCAAATCACATTTCATAAATCAAACTCCAAGCATAAGGCTTTAGTTGTTGCAGTGTTTGAGTTTGTACAGCATCTTAATGCATCCAGATAATTTAAGACATTACATGAAGACAATAAGATTAAGTTTGCTTTTTGGAAATTCCCTGAGAGCATTAGAAATTTGGGATTAATAACATAAGATTCACTACATGTGAGAATATTGGATTTGATGTGATTATCTAAATTTCTATTTAAGAAAAATATTATGGTTGAGCCTACAAGTTTTCCTATTGATTGGCTACATTTCCATAAAAGATGAAAATGTTATTCATTTAATTTTCAAAACAGAAGGAACATGGATGAATATTAACCCATACTGTGCAGAGTAAATCTGTCCTCAACAATTTCTCACACAGACCACCATTCTGCATATCATGACACTGGACAGGACATGGTTACTAAAAAGAAGAAGGGGAAAAAGGCAAAGGTTATAACAGTATTTGGATACACTGACACGTGAAATATCTTTTAAAGAATTCTGAGGTGAACCTCCTTTATCTTATCTGAAATAGGCTACAATATTTACAAGGTAAAAGTCAAGCTTTTTGCCAGTTAATGTCCTGAATCAAAGAATTTCCCTCTCAGTGTAAACTTTCTGAATTGAAAGATCTAGGTTAAGTTGTTCAAACCGAAAGAAAAGTAACTTTTGGTAAGTTGAGTTAAACTGGGAGCTTTAGGCTGTAAGTAGTTATATTACGTAAGTGGAACTGGGATGCCATGATGTAACAGAAACTGTTCATATCTTAGCAGAGGCCAATATGTGGCGGCAGATGTTTCAGAGTCTGAAAAGGAAAGGAAGATATCACAAATGCATCATCAAATCTTCTCGACAAAAAAAAAACTCCGGTCGTTCGATGTAATCAGAGTGCGCATGACGTAAACAATCTGCGCCGTTGTGTTGGAAGAGCGATGGCGGTGGCTCAGTCAAATGTCGAGAAAGAAATTGAGGATTGTTCGTTGCTGCCTTTAGTTCATGATATAATCAAATGGTAAGAGAATATCTCGTATGCTAACGTTACGTGTGTTTTTACAGTTTCGCTTTCGTATTTGTTTCAAACGTCGTTTGTTGTGTTCGCTAAAGCTAACACGGCAAACGTTAGACTGTTAGATTTAAAGTCTACAGTAACATGCGGGAATAAGGTGCTCTTCTCACTTCATCTCTTTTTCAGTATGGACAAGGACAGCCAGGATGTCCACCAAGAACTGGGGAAGCTGAAAGCAAAGATCCAGGAGGCAAGGGAGCAGATCTCTAACATGCCGGGGATAGACAGCAGTCCGCAGGAGCAGCAGCAGCAGCTGGCCACGGTCCGAGAGCAGGTCCGAACCAAGAACCAGCTGCTACAGAAATACAAAAGCCTCTGCATGTTTGATGTCCCAAAGGCATCGTGAGACAGAGAGATATGTTACTGCGCTGATCGGAGGGAGGACTTTTGTATATCAACTACATCGATGTGTGATACGATGACGGACATTGAAATGAAGTGGTGGGGGGGCATTTTTCCTCAGTTATATTGCTGAGGTAGATGCCTTTGAACGTCTTGCTTTTTCCCCCCCTCCAAAAATGGAATTTGTTTGGCCAATGTGGTATGTCTTACCTGTAGACTTTGTAAATATTCTTATAAAAATGTTCAGTTTTGTAATTAAATCTTTTTTTCTAACTGCACCCAGCCTTAGTCATTAATTATGGTGCTCTTTATCGGTTCAATTTACAGCAGAGTTTTCTTTCCGAATAAACACATTAAAGGGGTGAAAGTAAAGCGTTTCTTCCTTTTGTATAGTTGTGGCTGAAAGTGCTTTACACAGTGTGGGGAGAATATTTAGGATTTTAATTATTTTAATTACATTTTTGGTAGGGAAGTATTGAAAGGCAACCGGGCCTGACTCAGCGAAAACGGATTTTCAGCAGTTCTTGCTCTGCAGAAAAAAGACAAATCACATCTTCAAAGACAGAGCAATTGCACAATGATCCCTTATACGTTCTCAATTTAGTATGTTGTAGTTTTACATCGAATGTTTTTGGATGATGCAGCAATTTATGAAACTCAATAGATCGAGAATATCTTCCAACAGCTTTATGAAATGCACAGAAAAGCGGTGTCACTTATTTAAATGACAGACAAGATGAGATCAGGCTATGAAAGTAGCAAGTGTTTTATTTTTGATGCAAAAGTTGACATGGACATAATAAATACACACGTTTAATGAAATTTGTTCATTCTGCATCAAACATTCAAGTTTCACTGAAAAAAATAGCAAAATGTAAACTTTTTTTCCTCTCCAGTGCTGCTCTCAGAAAGCTTATGCACAAAGCTTTACACCATTTTCAAAACATCAGCAAGTGTCTCGTATCAGTTCAGTTAGATATGTCAATAGTTTATGGTCCTATGTTTCCAGGAGGCAGGCTGACTTGCCACAACAGCTCTGTTTATTCAAACAGAAAGTCTCTTGCACACATTAAAAAAAAAATGCTGTCAACAAATAACGCAGCCCTTTTCTTTGGCATGACTGCCACCTATAGCTTTCTCTTTTATGTACATCAAGTCACTGTGCACGCTTGGCCTCCGGGCAAACGGCGCCACAATTCCATATGCGTTCCCATCTTTGCACTTCTTGCTTCTGAAGGATTTTCTGTGGAGAACGTCGCAGTATTGCAGGGAAACTTTGCAGTGACGGTCGGGGCTCATTTCGTTCGGCAGCTTGGCCATGGTGAAGAGAGTCTGAAACATCTGGTCAACGTTGGTGTTCTTCTTTGCTGAAATCTCAAAGTAAGCGCAATGTTCATCTCCACCAACCAGCTTCTCGATCTCCTCGTCCTGCACCTCGCGATGGAAGTCTCTGTCGCACTTGTTGCCGCAGATGACAAGCGGGACGTCCACGTTTTCCTTGGTTTTATTGCGCAGACAGGACTTGGTCTCATAAATCTGGCGCTTCAGGCGCTGCACTTCTTGGAAGGAGTCTCTGTTGTCCAGGCTGAATACCAAGATGAAAACATCACCTGGAAAAGAAACGCGAAAACACGTTTGAATGACGAATACAAACAGACAAGATTCTGAGCAATGAGCTGCATGATGTTGACTTGAAGTGGTTTCAAAGCTGAACTCACCAGTGAGAATCGAAAGTCTCCTCATTGCAGGGAAGGGATGGTTTCCAGATGTGTCCAGAATGTCGAGCTGATAAACGTCCCCCTTGATGCTGTAGAATTTCCTATGAAAGTCTTCAATAGTAGGTGTGTACTGGTCATCAAATCTCTCGTTGAGAAACCGAGAGATGATGGCTGTTTTCCCAACTTTAGTGGAGCCTAGAATCACCATCCGGTGGCAATTCTTGGGCGGTATGTCGAACTCATTCTCGGGTGGCGACATTTTCTTAATCATGTTTGCAGTAGGATGCACCCGGTAGCCGGTGGTGCCGTATATGGGGATGGTTTTATATCCAAGCTCTGATGTGAGAGGTCTGACCTCGCTTTGTCTCTAAAGCTGGGCGAGTGAGGGTTGCGAATTTATTGGGGAAGTTTGCCGCGCCTCCAATGCGTCATGCGTCACCCAGCAGCTCGGAGAGCGGGAGCAAGACCCAATATCATAATGTTACTAAGGCTGTTTGTGTGCGTCAGCTCTGTTCACTCCTCATCAAAAGAAAAGGGGGAAGAATCGAGAACCCCCACCACTACCCCTCTAAATTAATATTATTATGCTTGACAATTATATTTTTAATTGCAATCAACACAAATTAAATGGAGAAATAAAGTTATTTTGTTATCTCTGCATACCCCAGAGTGTGAATTGGATTACACTGAAGAGTTTTATTGGCAATGTAAACATTAACCTCTGAAAGTATCTGGGTTTAACTAAACAGTCGTTCCATCTTTGGAGGGAGACAGTTCAAGGGACAGTTCATTTGTTTGCGCACACAAGCTTCATGTGCCTCCTCAATCACAGGTAGCTTAATGTGTAAACAAACTTCCAGTCAGGAGTAAGCAGCTGGATTGGGTTTGGGAACGGAGGGGGGCGCAGCGGTGCACACACACGCATCAAACTTGTGAGCGTTATAGGACTCCTTACTACTATTATTCTCCATACGAAGGCTTTTGTGTGCCACTTCTTTATAGCCATTGTGTTCCTTCTTGTTATTACAGGTTGGACAAAATGTCAGAATCGAAGAGATGCAGCAACAAACGTCACACATGAAAAGAAAGGAAATAGGTGCACAACATTAGTGCAGTGGGTTATTACTACTGCCTGCAAGCCACCCAATCCAATTTGTATTGACTTTCTCATATGGCCTATTAATTAAAGTAGCCCAAGATAGAGTCCACCGTTTGTGACTCAGACTCTGCTCATCCACTTTACCACTTTGAGCACTTGTCACCTCTCACTTATCCTCTTATTGGCGAATCAGTGCAGAGAAATGAAAGATTGATGCTAAAAAAGCAAGTATTCACTATGATTAACGTGTTGCTCTTGCTGCTGCAGGTGCCACTATCCAAAATCATGAGCCATAACTTTTAGAACTCACATCTTTTCTTTCTTCTCAAGGCTTCGACCGACACATTGTCTGTTTCCCTTGTATTTACAGTTGTTCCACATCACTTATGCTTTGTTGTTATAAAGAGTTTAGAGAGTTAAACAAGCAAAAATGAAAGAAATTATATCCTAAAACTTGCAACTTTATATAATGCCAATCAACCAGTTAGTCTATTTGAAAGGACAGAAAATGTACAAAAGTACATTTTGAAGCCACTATAAGGTTCTCCAGACGATTGTTGACAAGTTTTGAACTTACAGTACCTCGATTTAAGGCACCCTGTGTTGTTGGCAGTTTAAAAGTAATTTCTTAGGTCACCTGACTGTTTCCAGTGTGTCAGCTTTCATTGGGTTTACAAACCTGCGTCATCCTTTTATTGAATTGAAACAAGACATATGTCAGCAAAGTTTATCGCATATTGATATGTTCTTTATTCAGTTTTCCTTCAGTGTCTGCTTGTCTTTCACAACTAGCCTCTAACAATGTTCGAAATTGGGAGAAATAAAAGAAAGTTATACATTTCATAACATGGACAAGACAAATGTACGTCTCAGTATTTACCTTCATTTCAGGTGAAATCTCAAACCTGCCAAGACTGGTGACCTTTTTTAGGCCTCTGTGGGGCAGCAGGATAGAAATCGGATAGGTGTACTTAAGCCTGGTTGTTTAAACTGGATTTGTGTTACCAGAGTGGAGAGGTCTGGTGCTACACCCTTGACCATTGGTCAGCAATTAAGCCAGTGCGTTCCTGGTGTTGCATAAAACATAACACGTGCCGAACGGCTCTGCTAGCAAAATACGGCATCTATTATACTGTGATGGGGGACTACTCAGGGTTGATAGGAAATATATATTGTCTTTGCCTAATTTAGTTCATTGTTATTAAAGCATTTATTGCACTTTTCATTAGCTTCACTATTCTGGTAGACTATGTAAGTAAGGATTTATCTTCATGCATAGCTACATCAAAAAGAGACATAACTCTCTAATACATGCTCAAGGAAATTGTTCAATGAATAGTGTAACACATATGCTTGAAAGTATGATTTTTAGATTTAAATTACTATTATGAGTATAACTCATTTCCTAGTTATAGCTGACACCGTTTATGGTACTTTCATGACAGAGTTTCATTTGCTTTAGAAAACAGCAATGTTTTCTCTATGAACTTTTTTGAACCCCAATAAAAGATGCACAGACTCTTTATGATCACCTGAAAATCAGCCCGGGGTCTGTGGTCTACTACACTGGAGTATAATGTGTCCTCAGGCTCAGTCATGCTGTCTGTGCTCACTAGGCTCTTGTCTTTAATCTTGAATCATGTTTTGTCTCCTAGACAGTTTGCAGCCTGTTTTTGCTAGATAGATGGACCTCGGCACACGCATCGTCCTGGAAACATGCCCCTCAGCAGAGTAAACACACTGACTTCAGCCCGCTTAGGCCATGGAGAATTATACACATTAAACTCATTTCCTTCAGAGCCATGTTTGCCTTCAATCAATTAGTAAAGAGGACAAAAAAGCCTGGGATGAGTTAGTCTGTGAGGATGGAACACATTTCTGATGTGAAAGAAAACTTTTTTTTTTATGTAGTTAATCTTTCATAATGGGCATGCATCTTTATGTTGTAGTAAGGTGTCAGGTTCAGTTGAAATATATAGCAGGATCATATTCTGCCATGATGACGGTACAGCTGCAGCAGATTGAAAAGAGACTCCAACAGAGGCTGAGACTCTTTGTGCAGACTCTCATTTTTGTGATTTAGGTTCACCATTATTCCATGTATGAAACATTATGCTGCTGATCCAACAAGCAAGCATGAAAGTGGGTTGGCATGCTATATAGAATATATTTAAGAACACCATCATATATGATCATGCTTTGTGGACAGTTTTCTCAATATCACAATCTGTGGGCAGAAACAGTGGTTTATATGTGACATCTTACAACATCTGAAGCATTTTACAGAAAGAAAAAGTTTAAACCAGAGCTCTCTAAGTTGCATTGTCCAAGCAGGCTGCTGACACTTTTGCTTTTTCAAATTATTATTTTAAAACTAACAGAGAAAAGCGGTTGCTTAAAATATGAAAGAAATGCTTTATATGTACATCTTTTTTTGAGATCAAGTAATTGTATGCTCATTTTACAATTAGATAACTTTTTGACCAATTGATTGAACAAAAACAATGATTTCAACTTTGCCATGTGGTTTAAAACTAGGAAAATAAAGCAGTGTCAACTGTTCTATCTTACAAGTCTGGTCACCTGTGTTTACTATGACAACGAAGAAAAGAACTTTCTGAGAAAGTTTAAACTATCAGGTTTAAATCTGCAGAGTCTCTGTTACTCTGTTGAACTTAGTGAAAACTTGATGAAGCTGGTCTTCCTGGTATACTGGAGAGAAGGGGGAGGCCACCTGATCTTGCATGTTTAGGATAAGGAGGAGTCATGCTTTATTTACATGGCGTGAGTCCCCGGGCTGTTGCGTGTCAGGCTGGGTTATCTTACAGAGGAACTGTTGAATGAAGCATAGGCCTGTGATTTCCAATACAAAGGCTACACATGTCAGAGCCAATCAGAGTCCTGGCCCCAGTCCAGGCTTAGTTTGCCAATCACCTGCGTGTTATGATAACCTGACAATCTGTCAACTATGTTATTATCTGTGACATGTGTTCTGATGTCATGCTCCCTAGATGACATACAACCTGAAGTTGTAATTATGTGATTAAATGGCACCTTGTTTTCCTTTTCCTTTTTGTTCCTGGATTGTTTTAGCGAGTCTGTTGTGCAACAGTTTAATTTCACTCATAACAAAACCGGAAAATTTGCATGTTTGGGACTAATTAGTATTTTATTGGAACTCTAAGAACAGAACAAGTTGTTAGAACAATCAGTTTTCCAGCCCCTTTCTGTGTAATCAGAAAAATTTGGCAACAGATCATGTCCTTATTTGCACTGAACAGACGGTGGTTCAGAAGGTTTACCTTACTTGATCTCTCTGACCAGGAATCCTTCTTGCCAGGTGGTTATTTTCATAATGGACTTATGACTGCACAAACAAATTTCATTGTATGTGCCTGGATACTTCCCTGAAGGGATTTCTGTCAGATCAATATTCATGTTCCCTTCTTGAAAGATTAAAAAAACAAATCCCCCAGCAGGAGCACAGACCTGCACAAGTTAACTCGTTCATTACCAAGATACTTTCTTTTCTTTTAACTTCACCACAAATTAAGTTATTCTATCAAAGATGTACAAACAGTTCCCCTCAGGTTTGAAAGTTTAAGTTTTCAACTAACCATACTGAAAATTCTGAGATTCTCAATCATGCTTGAAATTGCAGCAATTATGTTTAGCTTAAAAGCACACATAAGCCCACTAGCTAGCTCGCATAACCCTGGTTCTCTGACTACCATGAGTGAGTGGGAAGGTTCTGGGCGTAACGAAATCAGAACTCAACTCAACTCAAATCAACTCAACTCAATTTATAAAGCGCTTTAAAACAACCTCAGCTGACACAAAGTGCTGTACAAAATAAACACAGAAACACAAGGAAATAAAACAATTAACACTGAAAATAAATAAAAAATAATAAAATAATTGCTTTATTGTTTTAAAAAATTAAAAAACAATAAACCAATTTTAAAAAGAATAAAAACAAAAACTATTTAAAACAAATAAAACCAATAATCAAACAAACC
>JAOXYM010000022.1:13466624-13479606 GCA_028567055.1 Leptatherina wallacei | reverse complement strand
TGGACTTCACCACAGAGCCAATTTGCCGATCCAATTTAAAATCACTGTCCATCTTAAAACCCAAGTTTGAAACCGATCAGAAGCACCGATTGCATTCTTCTAGCCTAGATTGACTGGATTGACTTGTTAGTATCAAGGAGGGTGAACAATGAAATTCCAGATATTCTCTTTAGCGTAATGTGAGGTTAAGTTCCGTTGTTTCCATGAGTCTGCAGAAAAAGATGCTCAGTAAAAATGCTTTTGGATGATTGGCCTTATGTGCTTCCCCTTTTTCCATGAGGCATTCTTTAGGTTTGTATTACAGGTAACAGTCAACTCCAAATCTGTGTTACTTCAATGAGCAGTGCAGTTGGTAAATGCGGCCACTGAGTGATCTTATAAATGCTTTACGGGAGACGTCAGTGGGCTGCTGCCCTTTGCAGCACTGTTTACGTAACTCTAATGGCTTCACCCAAAAGAGAGGAGGAGAGGAGGAGAGGAGAAGAAAGAAAAGAGAAAGAGCAAGTCTTTGGTGGGGATTTATCTATTTAATTCCACCTTACACACACACGGGTACACAATCCTTTAATACTAAATAATATTAATATATAAGCTGAACCACCCTCCAGGTTGTTATGTCAGCATTTAGCCTGCACTCCCAACCCCACCTCCTCCACCCATACTCATAAACACACACACAACAAGCAACCAATATTACATAAAGGCCCTGCCAGGCACTGGAGGTGCTATTGGAAACATCTGAGACCTGGGATGTGTGAGAAAAAAAAAGTATTTCGCAATGATTCAAGACACAAATACTTATAAATGAAAGCAGAAATCAAAGAATAATTTAAGGCAATTCCTTGGTGGATATGGTATTGCTTTTCCAGTCATTATCTTGTTGAACCCACTTCTGGTTCAGTTTTAATTCTAATAAAGATGGACTCATATTGTGACATAATACAGAATATAAAGTTGAATCACAAAAAGACAACATCTGCAGTCAACAAAGCTAAAGGTTTTATGCCCAAACGCCTCTGTGATCTATCTCTCCAGACAATATTGTTAAAAATGCCTTGTTTTCACCTTTTTGTCCATTATCATAGTCTAACATTACTCTAATGCTCTTTTAGAAAGTCTTCATTTTAATACCAAGTCAGATTTTTGTGATACTTGCAGCACTCTCTTTACATTTATCACCCTTTACTCTAAGTGTCGGGTCTGTATCATGGTTTAACACACACCTCTTTGTGTTTGATCCTGATGTATTCATCATTCACTGTGTTCAAGTAATCATGCATGGTAATATCAAATGTTCATCTGGGATATGGGCAACACACCCAAAGAACAAGCTTTCCTTTTCCAAAGGATACATTAATTGATTAATTTATTCATTGATTAATTTTTTTGTATCCATGTTATCTGATTTGGGGTCACAGATAATGGGACTGGAATCTATCCCAGCCACCATTGGGAAGGTTTACATCCTGGACAAGGAGCCAGTTTTCACATTGCAAAAGAAAAATGCTTTATTTTGAAAATAACAATCATCAGGGATTGTCTCAAACAAGTTGTCTGAAGTTTATGTTTAGTTTTATCTGGTTTTCAGAGACACACATACAGTAGTATAAAGTAAACAAAAAGATGGAAGATTTCAGAACATCAAGAATAATAAAAAACAAAATAAAATATACTTTATGAAACCCATTTTAACTTTTAATCCAACAGTTTTGCTTTTAACCCATCCTAGTTGAACGATAGGAGCAGTGGACTGCCATATTATGGTGCACAGGGAGCATATAATGTAATATACTGTAAATACCATTTATAAGTCAAATTTCTAAATACTCATCTGTGATCTTCAAAACAATGAATGTAAAACACAGAAATCAAATAGCATAAACAACACTTGAAGTTACCACTGAGTTAATCTGCTGTAATCAATATATCTGTATTGACAAAAACAACCTAATTTTTAGGAGATTTTGCTAACTTAAAATTCTTCTAGTTAAACAGAATCAGCAACACTAAATTCTGATACACACATTGGGCAGGGAAAATACTCATATCAACAAAGCAGGTTTTCATAACAAAAAAGGCCAACAAAAGAGGAAACATAGTAACTGACATGAACATGAATATGGCACCTTGCCTGTACTACCAACCTTCTCTGTTTTTGTTTACATCAACTCTGTGTAACTGGTGCCCATTCTGACCCAGTATGATGTTAATTTGATCAACTGCTGAGAGAGTTAGCGCTCAGCAGCCAACACGGACATTCCTGCTGTTCAGCTAATAAGGTATATATGCATGTTCTTTCAAATAATTACAAAGGATGCATGCACAGGCATGTTCACTAGACTGGTACTGTGGTCTTCATGTTGGACACATGACTGAGCCTTTGTAATGAGCACGGATATCTGTTGGTGAGTGTTTCTGTGTCTGTCTTTGTGTTTAATTGGATGTGTAAACAGGAAGGTACCACATGGATCACAAATATGATTAGAAGCACAGTGATTGGCATTTATGTTTAAAGTTTTGATTAATCAAACCAGGCACGTGTAGTTACTTAAAAGTGGGACTTTAATTTTAGGATGTTCAAATTTCTTACTTTCAGTCTAGATACATATTAACATTATTCTGACAAAGACTCCAAAACCCACATGCAGAAAGGGTGTATTTCAGAGTTCGATTTTAAAGCCAAATTTACAATAAAAATTATCTCACGACCTTTTTGTACAGTTAAAAGAAGAAAAGCCTGAGTGAAACTTACACCTCATTGTCTTTAATCCTTTATTGGGCAAAGGAACATATTTGATCACTTCATAGGACATACAAAATGCCCCTGATGCTACTCCATGAAATCATAGAACCACATGGAGTTCTCCTCACCAATCATCAAAGATCTTTCCAGATATTTCATTGAGATTAGACATAAAACATAAAATGTCCTGTAATAACTGTAGGACTTTTATTTTGTTAGAAGAGGAAGACTTATAATATCCTTCAGTATCACAATAACACTCTTCTCTGTGGTTGAAATGTTTCCAATTATTTCAGTGATTGTCCAATAAAGGGTTAATTATTTTTTGGTAAAATAATCAGTAAAAATCTTGTGCCATGGAAACTGCATGAAAAGCCAGTCGTGAGATTAAAATAACCCATGTGGATTGTGAAAGCTGTTGTATATTAGCTTGATTGTCTAAGCCCCAGGAGGCTTTGACCTCCCAGGGCTATTGGAAAGTTAATTGACAGGTAGGACCTTGCAAGCTTCAGTGTTGATGTGATCAGCTTGACAAATTATTCCTATGCTCTGATGAAAACTGTGGGAAAAAAACCCAGGGTTTTAAAAAATGTGTACTCTTTTCTACATTCTGCAACATTCTGTAAATTTTATGAGGTCATCAGAGGGAATGCTTTCCCATAAGTCCTAAATAACTTCCCCTACATCATCATTCTGCCATTCAAAGCACACAAGTCCCATGAGTTTATTCAGACTGGGTCATCTGATGCAGCTGTCTATCATATTTGGGTTATTGTCCCATTTAAAACAAACAAACAAACAAACAAAACAAAAAACAACTGTTGGTAACACAAGGGGTATACCAGATGCAGTGTTATGTCACTCCAGAAACCTGTGCTCATCATGCTGGATATATGCTCCTTCAATTATGAACATATCAACAGAATCACAAGGAAACCCTCATCACAGACACTCCTCCATGTTTTCATGGTGATTCACCTACTTTGCATCTAAAAAAAGACATCCCGGTTTGCCAAGCAGTCTCTTTCTTCAGATTGGTCTCCTTCTGTAGTTGCTTTTTCACCACAAAGGCCAGGATTCTTTAAATCCTCCCAACAGTTTGGATGTGTCTTCTGTTTGAACTCCGGGTAGTATTAATGTGGGTGCTGATATGGGATATCAGTACCTGGGAATTTTTGAGGCATCATAGGTAAATCTTTAGTCTTCATGTTATGGCACACTCCTTATGAGAGACAACCTCTAACATTTCTAGATTTTTAACAGACCATTAAAATGTGATAGAACTGTCTGAACTTTGTGTTTGGCTTCCAATCATCTTATTGCCATATTGTTCTCCAGATATTCTACACCGTGCACGTAGCGCTTTCAGCAATGTGAATACAGTTTGAGATCATGGCATCAATTTCTTTGCCTTTTTGTTTTCATTCATTCACTCTTTTCTTTTCATTTTTCATCCTGAATTTCACAACTACGTGGTTAAGGTTGGGCATCGTTTATTAATTAGGTTTAGGCACTGAAGACACATTATGATTTAAGCTAAAATCCATATTTCCCAATCAAATTGTTACATTAATAATACAAACCATTTAGTTGGTTGCCAAGGTGACTCATGAATTCACAATATGACCCAGAAGGTGCCGTATCAACTGGTCCATGTCAAAATCTTCAGCAGAGTCATTATAACTAAGATATTAATTGGTTTCTTCTTGTATATAGCTTAGTGGTTACTATGGTTACTGAAGAGGAGTAGTTACAGGTGACAAGGCTGCCTATAGTAAATTCATAGAGTTCATTAAGACTTTGCCAGTAGCATCATTTAGCAAGCAAAATAGCCACAACAACTTGTTTTAATGAGTATTGTTATGCAACATGGAAATCTAATAATGGCAATGAACAGACAGACAAACAAGTAGACAAAAAAGTATATAGTCAGATAAATGAGTAGGAAAATATATTTTAATATGATTTATGTTTTGAACAGCTGCTAATACAGATCACAAATGCTACAAAAACAGAAACTTACAATCTGACTAAAGGGGAATGATTAAAAACATTTTAATAAAATGCGGTATCAGAAACCATTGATGGTGGCGGTGGTGGTGGGGGGGGGGGGTTAGGGTTTCAAGAATTTCATCAATACCCCTTACGTAACCTACATGATTTGGCAGTCTCAACATTAATGGATGTGAGTTCAGTGGCTTCTGACAGCAGTTTTTAATGAAAGGCAAGGGTTTGCGGGCAGACTCGCTGTCAGTGTTCAGATACTAGCCAGCTAATTGGACTGCAAGAAAGAAAAGTTTGCCTCCTGCTGCTCACAGCCAGACTCTTCAACTTTGTATCTTCCTTTTGTGCTACCAGCAGCAACTGGCCCCCCACAAAGGTGTAATGTCCTTACTTGAGTCAATCTTTCCCACATCAAGCCGCCAGCTTCGTGTCAAATGTCATTCAGTAAGTTATTTCAATCATTTCCTGTCATTTGAGTCCACTTAATTGTTTTCTTCCATGTGAAACTGAACCGCAACACTTTATGAATGTATACATATTTCATCGGGTTTTAGCATCACAGATTGAGAAAATAATATGCCTCTGTGACTGATATACTTGTTAATTTCTAAAGTAAATAAGTACAATGCTTGACATTTGCAGGCTACTCTCTGAGTAAAGTAAATAAGTAAACTAAATCATGAAAGACACTTCTGTTACATCTGTCTCTTATTCCCATGTGTTATCTGTAATATATCAACATTATAAGATCAAGTTACATAAATGAAAAAGACAGAAATGGTGATAATGGACCGGCCATCATCCTGACATGATTCAAAACCAAAATCTACATCCAGTTGTGCTTTCTAAAACTGTGATGAGGTCCCATTTTTCTGATGTTATGACAGAGACGTGAACATAAAGGTAATAAAGTTTTGATGTCAAATGATGAAGACACAGCATAGGATAGTGTGTCGTAATAGAAAGGGCAAGCCTGCCTCAGCAGCATTAACAATCTGGAGAACTTGGAGGCTGAAAAGAATTCTATTTATGGTTAGAGGACCAGTGACTTAATGACTAAACCAAGGAATGGTGACTAATCACCAGGTGCATAAAGGCAAACGCCTGCAGTAGGAGGACACATTACAACTCAAATCCTTTTGATTGAATTTTTGTTGTTGTTGTTGTCATTTTGAAAAAGTTCCAAATAGAAATTGATGCACAATTCTTGGAAGACTTTTTGAAGGGATTCTCACTACTTCTGATTAAGTACTTATTGTCCGGAAAAACCAATAGAATCAGAAAGTAGACCTTAGTTTTTGCATATTAAGACATAATTGAAAAAAAATGACATCCTTACCAAGTTTTAGAATCTTCTTTTTCAAAAGGATGGCATTTGTACATAGTAAAAAGTTATGCCTGGGTCAGTGTTAGACTTGATTGCAGCCACAGTGCAGGAGATGTACTTACATGATCATTGCTATTGATGGTATCAGGATTCTTCTTATCTTCTTAAGTGACCCATAAACTCAGGACAATGTGACTGCTCCAGCAAGACAAATACAATTGAACAATATGCAAGTGTAATGGATTTCATCTGACCATAGTTTTTAAGTCACTTTCCTTTTTGGACCTGTAAACCTTGCAAACATTACTTGATCATTATGTTAACTAAATTGAGAAAAATAACCTCTGATTAATTATGAAAGGAGATCATTTCAACTGTATATTTCTTAGCAAACTAAGATTATTTATCTGATAGTAAGTTTGTTTCTTGTTTTTGTTGTTTGTTTTTTTGGTTGGTTTGTTTTGTTTGTTTGTTTCACTTGCAGAAGCATCAGAACATGTGACAGAAATAAAACTGACAGAATAATATTTTTCCCACTTTTGTTTTGTTCATATGTTTTAATCACCTTCAGTCCTAATCAAAAATACCAAACATTTAATCATTCAAAGTACTTTCAACCCTTTAAATGCCATCTTTCTAACACATAGTCTCTATTTTTATGAAACAAAAAACACAAAAATATAGATTTTTTTTCTTCCATATTATAGATTTTGGGTGCTTGGGGATGTTTGTTTTAGATAAACTAAAAATGTATAATAAAATTGATTTTGTTGCATTGTTTGTTTGTTCTTTGGCAGATTCAGATTAATGATTTACAATCCTTTTGGGTTATAGGTGAGAAACAAATGTCCTCATGGCAATGTGTTATGATGAATGGTAAAAACGACAAATTTTACTATTTTTCTCTCAAATAAAACCCTGTCATTAGAGGATGCATGATTATATTCTGTTATGGTTGAGAGGTTAAAAAAAGTGGTTTTCATGGGAGTCAATGGGACAGTGGGAAAAATAACATTCTGTAATTTTTTTATAGCAGTTTTTGGGAGGGGACATTTTTTTGCACCTATGACCTGAAAGGATAGTAAATTAGTCCCCAGTAACCTGATGACCTTTGAATAAAATTGAAATTGGAATTTCAAAGTTATTCAAAAGAAATACTTTATTACAAAAAAACATTCCATATGAGCCAACACAACAAAAAATAAAAAAAAAAGGTGGCCAAAAGTTGAGTGAAAAATTATCTAAAATGACAAAAATGTCTCAGATTATCTAGAAGGGTTCATTTTACAACTAATACAATTCTGCAGGAACTAAAAGCTTTTTATTATGATGACTAAGTGTCATGTCACAAGGCTGCCATTATGTGTTCAAATTAATATGAGAGCAAAAAAATCCATCACAGAGACGGCTGACTGAATGCTCTCAGTATTTCTTAAAAAAACAGAAGGCTGTTAATATGTTGGCAGACAAAACATTGTTAGTCTATTTCTCTGATTGTTACTGGGTGTTTCTGTGGTTTCTGTTATAACAGTTGCCTCTTTGATCACATGTCCTTTACTATCTGGCCACAGTTGATTGAGTACATGGGACATTTTTTTTAAACAGCTCACAGAAATTACAAAAATTACGCTACTTTTCTTTGAAAAGCTCAAGCTCAAGCTCATTAAGTTCAAGTAAAAATCTTAATGACTGCATCTGCACATCAAAATGCTGCAACACTCAGCCATGTTCTCTCTACTTTTCTAGCTCTACTTTAAACAATAATTCCAAAAGTTCTTTGGCGTAGTTTTAGGCTTTTTATACACAAAATCCTTTTCTCTGATATTTCACCAAAAATACAAACAGGAAAGTATTATATTTTGAAGTCAGGGCAGGATAAATGCAGTGGGCTACAGGATAAAAAAAAAAGTCAAGGTTATCTCTGCCTGTCTGCCCCTCTCCTGGCACCTATTTCCCTCAATCTGCTGATTGCAAGGACAAGTTCATGCAGACGGCAATGAATACACATACACACAAGGCATGTTTTGGGAGGAAGAGGGAGTGACGACATTGAATGTATGGGCGTTTGGGTAGGTTAGGAGGTGAGGAAAGTTAAAAATATCCCTTATCATACATGGGGACGACCAAAATAGAATTTTATCTCATGTTTTTGTTGCTAAATGAGGATGGCAGTGATGTTTGAACACAAGGCCATCTGTGTCACTTTCTAGCCGGGACTCCTGGACACAGAACAGTCATTAACCAACGGCAGAAGAACACAGTGTTCTCCGGTAATGATAGACTCGGTCAATATGGCCTGACTGTTAGCCTAGCTACTGCACCTAGCTAATTACATATAATTGGTCCAGACTGGTTTGAGTGCATGAGTGGCAATATGGCTCCAGGGAGGAGCGGTCGTGAGAAACCAATGTTCTGTAATGTGAGACTGGACGCAGAGGTAAGCAGGTGCAATCATACAAAGCCAGTTTACATAACACATGTATAGATCCTCATACATGTCTGAGACTCATACACGCATGCAAATACTGACCCTCGGTGCACTCTCTTTACCTGAGCTCCCATCTGAACCCATGAACCCATGATCTTATTTTCACTCTGCGTCATGGCAGCTTTTTGTGTTCAATCCACCCTCCATATCTTAATTTAACCAACCGTGTTTATGGAGCATGATAGTCATCAACATCTCCAAAGAACAATTCTGTGCACCGGCTACAATTCTGACCTCAGACAGCCTCACTACTTAAGCCTCAGCAAGAACAAAGTGTTCCGATGTGCTTCTGCCCACTCTCTGTAATTCCTGGGAATGTCGTGTTGTTGTTTCAAGGGGAGGATTTACTTATTTCAAAAATAGAAATGGAAAAAATTGCTTTCTAAACTAAATGTGGACGATGCCATTTAAATACCTTTAACCACATGACTTAAAATATATATATTTTAAAAAGGAAAGTAATTCAAGCAGAATCACAATCTTTATTGTATGTATTGACAGTTTTCATTTATTGTTTTGTTTGTTGTTTTTTGAGAAAGTGTGGAAACTGAATGCTCTGAAGCTTCAATTCATTTCAAATTGCCTAACAGAATCATTAGCATTACTAATTTGCTCTAAGATGGCCTTCTTTGAAACCAGGCTGCCATTTTCAGGTACCCATGCATCAGTCTGTTCACTTTACTCCATGCACCGTCATAATAATCTGCAGAATTTGATTTTGAAGAGATAGTTCTTGTCGTGTATTCCCTATTGAAAGGCCTCTCATAGAAATTTGCCAATAAATATAGCTTCCAACCCTATCCTCCTTTTTTTTTTACTTTGAATGGAGATAATTTCACGTGGAAAATAGCAATTTTTTTCCCAGATAGAAAAAAGTTCAATACAGTCTGTCCTGTAATATCAGGCAACGTTCAGTGTTTGTCATAAAAACACTGGCTAATGACATGTACAGGCAACCAGGTCAGGAAGATGGTGAAGACAGGATGATTGGATGCTCCCTCATTGTGTTGAATGCTGTATACCTGCTGACCCTGTATATGTGCAGAGTATTAATGTAACTCTTGCCATTTCCAAATAATTACTTAATTACACCTGTTAGTGTGCTAATGTCAGGCACATAACTGGGAAACAGGTGACAAAAGCTACATTCAACATTTTACATTCAGCTGCAGTGAAACAAGGAAAAGCACGTCTGTTGGATAAAGGGACGCACTGATGAAAAGGGTTCCGATGTTGTAGTAGTTCATCAAAAATCACTCATTCCCCTTTTTGAAGCCTTTGAAAACCAAAGAAAAGCAGAGTTTATCACATTTTCTTTGTTTATTAAACATGCTGTGAAGAAGATTACATAAGTACAGCCCTCATAGCTATTGTGGTGCAAAATGAAATAGCACTCCCACCACGAAAATGACAGAATTAGATTTATTTGGACTCTTTATAGCACATGTCAGTGTTCTTGCTGCTCTGTTCTGTAATAAAATTTTCTAGAATCTGTATTCAAGCGTGTGAACATGCTGTACTCATAGATGTGTCAAGACATTTTGATTTGTACACATTTGTCCCTCAGCTAAAAATACATGTTACTGTGACCTTCAGTGAAAATTGTGTCCAGGGACATTCTGGAAAGGAAAACAGACCTGGACTTTGAAAAAGAGAAATAGTGAGAGATTGCAGATCACCTTGAACTGTTGGTGGATGATGTTGCCATAGCACAACCAGCAGAGTAGCAACAGGGAACTGGTGGACCACTTTATGGATGGCGTTGGATCAATCACCTCATTCTGACTGTGAAGAAGACAAAAGGAATTAGGAGGAGTGGAAATAATCTGAAAAACATTTCCATCTTGGGAGAACAAGGGGTAGAGAACAGGTTTCTGTGTGCTCAAGTGGAAAGCTGAGAAAGGCCATGCAACAATGAGGGATTATACAAGAATGGATATAGCAGAGTCAAAGTCTACAAGAGTCTGAGGTCTTTCAGTGTTTGCAGAGCTGATTGTGGAAAGAAGAATGTTAGGCAAGATTTTTGACATAATGGGCAATACTACACACCCTTTACACAACATAATCAGTGCATTTAGTTACAAGCTTCTTCAGCTCTGATGGAGAAAGGACCAGAAAAGGGGCAAATTCCTACCAGCCACAATAACCTTATACATTAAGCTTATTATTCAAAACTGAACACTAAAATTTCAATTTTGGATTGATAAAGTATAATGCAGTTGATTCTTTTGTTCTGAAAAGTAATTCATATTACATTAACATTGCAGAATGCTGTAATAGTGAAATCACATTATCAGCAATATCAATCATATAGAAATCTATTTATGCATCGTTTGTGTTTCTAGGTTAAAGAACAACAAAGAACAAAAACACATAAAACAGTGAAGAGACATATTTTTGTCTTTCAAACTTTCCTGTATGGGCATGCATTTTCATTGTTTCTAAATACTTGTTTTTCTCACTAATGAAATAACTCAAAACACAATTTAATAGCCAAGAGTTTTAACATAACATGAAATGAATTTAAGCTAACAACATTTCTGAACGATCCTACCTGCTTTTTGACATAGGTCAACATTAATAGGATCTTAGTAGAATAATGGCCTCAATAAGTACAAAATATCCACAAAAAGAGTGCATTGTAACCTGTCACATTTAACAGGAATTATGAGAGACTCAAGTAATACCAGATAAGTTTGGGAAAGAGGACATATTGTTAGCTTGGATCCAGTTGTAGATCTAACAAGGGGAACAAGGTGCATAATATGGAACCTTTAAAAAAGGGTCTTTTCTTTTTCTTGGGTTGGGCTTTAAAGGGGTAAAAGTAGTCTATCATAACTATCTACTTTACTTAAAACTATCAAAAATTGATTTTATTAATCTTGATTTTATTCATTTCAAAGCTGCCGGTAGTGAGAAAAAAGTCAGAGAGATGTGCCTGCTGGAAATCTTAGAAATGCCGAAACCTGCTGAAGATACTAAGACGTCAGATGACAAACACATTTGAGTTGTCTGTATGAAGTCAGTTGACAATTCAAAGCCAAAGGAAGTGTGGGCAAAATGTCCCACATTTTCTGGATTGTTCTTTTAGGGCAATACATATATTTTTGAAGCATATTCTATAGTGGGACTTTGCATTTGCTTGTTTTGTCCAACTGTTACAATTCTACCCACTATGTGTTACAACCCACCCTGGTATTGGGGTGGGTTGTAACAAAGGACCACCATGTATTTGATATAACCACACAAGACCTGTGATATTCTTGCAGAATTTTGAATTGGTGCCATTTGTAGTAAACAAATGTGGGCATTTTATATAAAAGTTTGAGAACTGTAGCTCTAAAATTGAGCGAGTAACGGGTGCTGAAGCAAACGTGTTACAACCATCCCTGGTCTCCCCTATTTATTCATTGACTGTATTTTTCTGTCAAACCAACAGGAAATCTAAACATGGTGCAAATCAAATAGATTTACACAATGTTGTTAAAGAATGTCATTTATTAGTTTTCATATTTCAGGGCACATTCACACTGGTGCTTTTTGGTCCACTTTATAGTGAAATCGTTATTAGTCATTATTTCAGTCTAATCTATTATTTGAAAGTAAACAAAAATGAAATTGCCAGCATAATAAAACTCAATCTATAAATAAAATGTACTCATCTATATTTCTATTTGCAGAAAAAGATGATCATTAGCTGTTGTTGGAAATATGGGTTCGAACAAACATGTTGAGAAAATAATGGTGTAAAAAATGGTGTTGGATATTATTCTTATTTAACTGCCTGCACGAGTGCAACTTGTCTCACGTCCTCAATGATCATCTGGACATGATGAAAGACCTGCTGCAACTGCTGTCTGAAACTGAAGGCCCTGTGGTTCATGATATAAATTTTTGCAAATAGTGATAAGTAACAATGTTACAGTGGTACTGAGAGATTAAATAAGTTTGATATGCAATGAACCATTTCCAAGGCTATGCCAACAAAGGAAGATGAGTCATGTTTTTTAACTTTTTCTATTCTGCTATATCTAATAACACGTGGGCACCATTTTGTTGCATGGCACTCCCTGAGATCTTTTTTTTTAGTTAACATTTTGAATTTAGTAATGGTAACAATTAGTAACAATTATGACTGGATTGTAGAGATCTTCTGTATATGTATGCTTCTGCTCAATGTCTTAAAATGATCAACACTGTATAGCATGTTGCCCTGAGGTTTATTACAAACTCAAAGATGTTGATACATCGCTGTGATTTGAACCTTGGAAGTACCTTCCAAGTACCTTGGAGTTCAGCTGGACAACAGACTAGACTGGAAATGCAACACAGAGGCCATCTATAAGAAAGGACAGAGCAGACTTTACTTCTTAAGGAAGCTAAGATCATTCAATGTCTGCACCAAAATGTTGCATATCTT
>JAOXYM010000022.1:13420212-13452899 GCA_028567055.1 Leptatherina wallacei | reverse complement strand
ACTAAACACGGAGAGGCAGCGTTCAGTTTTTATGCTCCTCACATGTGGAACAAACTCCCAGAAACTTGCAGGTCTGCAGGAGCTAAGCTGCAAAAGAAAAAAACTGGGAGCTGATTTACGCTCTTCCGATTCACTGCAAAGCATCGTGTCTCAGAGCCGCATCTTCTTTACATGACACATCACAAGTACCATCATGATTGATACACGTGATAGCCGCTTCCAGTTATCACATATTTTGGGCTTTTGTGTCTCTTCAGTAGCTTCAAGAATGACCTTTTGTTTTCACCGTTGAAAGATGTGACAAAGTTCATGTTCCTGAATATTTGCACCTGCCCTGTGCCTGTTGAGTCCTTTAAAAAATCCCTGCATCCAGATAGTGAAAATCTAACCACTTGTTCAATTTGGAGACTTCCTGACCTTTTTTATGAAAGTCCGTCCATTACTTTTTGAGTTATGATGCTAACAGACCGATGGACACACAGACAAACCAATGCCGCCAAAACATGACCTCTGTAAAAACCAAAAAGCATCCCTTTGTCTCATTTACCTGAAAACCTAAATGAGCACTGACTTGATTAAATGATTAACTATTTATGATTGAATTACCTTTTTTTTATCCATAAACCATTAAAAAAGCTTTCTATTATTTTCTTTTAATTAGCATATTAATTTCCCCTTTGTAATTTACCTGTATCTTGATTACTTGAATAATGTACTTGCCTCTTAAAAGCCCTGCACGAATGGTTTCATTTTTCAGCTTGCCTGTACCACGGCTGGCACAGTGCTCAATTACCTCTCAGCTGAAAGGGATTGTCCTTTCATCTCAGGCACGTGAAGGTGGAGATCTCAGTGACATACTAATGCAACTAAACTAAAAAATCTTCATCAAATATGCTCTATGTACTGTACATGCAGACAACATTATCACGTGCGTGCATGAGCAAATGTCTGCATACATGGACACACACATACACACAAATACAAGAGCGCAAGTAGGTGGACCCAGGTGGGTCAAGTCACTAGCTCAGCCAGTCACTAAACAACAGGTACAGCTGCGCCACATGAAGAAATAGACAGGACACGTGCAGAACTGAGGATCATCAAAGGACTGGGGAACACTTATGTGTACATAGTGCTATATTTAAATTGATGTGTCACACTTATCTAATTAGTGAATGTGAGTCCGTGTGTATCCATGCATGGCTAGCAACAATTATCAGGTCTCATCACATCAGTGAAGAAGAGCTTTAGTGCTTATGGATGTACAGGCAAGATACTTTTTAATTGTGTATTGCATTGACAACCATCATTGCATTCAAAAGTCATCCTGAAACTATAGTTCTCTGTAACACTTCAAACCGAAATTTGTTTGTTGATCAGTGAGATTTGAAATAAAAAGTTACCTTTCAGACTGTTGTTTCATTGCCATCTTAGAGCAGTACTGGCAGAAAAGAAAGAGATCAATGACGAGGTGTTATAAATAAATGAACTTCCCAATCATACTTGCACATGAAAGGAGGGTGTTCATATGTTCATACCATTTTAAAAGTCACCACGTGTCACGCAAAGTGTCCCAAGGTTAGGAGAAGAAATCATCAGACTTCACATGGAAAATCATCCAAATGTATTCACTGTTCAGCTGTACAGGATTTGCTTTTGCTTTTCTATATTTCAGACAGTCAACTCACAATGGTGTACACCTAATGTTATGTTGGTTTTTCCTTTGTACTTTAAATTTGAACATGGTGTTTAATGGCTTTTGATGATTTCACTGTTGGATGAAAATATGCACCACATTTTTATATATTCGCAAATGAGGTTTATGGCCATCTTCTTGAACATCTACACTGGTTTTGTTAAAAAGAAATAATTCAAATCAATTTTGCACACAATTTTGATTCACTTTGGAAAATAAATCAATACAACTGCCATCCCTGGCAAGAGCTCTCCAGTCTTTACAATGCTTAGAGGTGGTGTAATTAAGCTGTGCAATTTCATGGATGTAATAATAACCAATAGAGAGAGGGATTATTTAGCAAGGCAAATAGCCAATTTTGCCATTCAAAAGAAACAATCAGTGGCTCCTAATTTTTTACCTTTCCACCACATTACATCAGATTCAACCTGGTAGTTTTCTACGTTTCTGGCTGACAGAGACAGAAAGACAAACCGCACTGAAGGAGTTCCTTTGCTCCAGCTCTCACATTGTCTGGGTAAAATTTGTAAGTGGCGTCTTTCATATATTTCCACTTAGTGTTAATAGATAAAATCCTTACTGGTCAAGACATAGAGCAACATTGTTTTCATGGTCCTCCATTACATACCTGAAGCCATTATAAATTTTTTTCCCTATTTTTAAGCCATCTTACACACACTACTCACTCTGCCTTCCATTGGCACTCATATTGATAGAAACCACCGATTGAAAACACCTCATCATAGTTGTTTTGCAGTGGCATTAAAAGGAAATAAGGAAATCTGCAATACAAAGGACGTGCAGAATACCCTCCTATTTTTTTCTCTTTTTAATCTGAGGTCATGTAAGAACTCAACTGTAATACAGATATTGATGTACACGTGATCATAGACATGCTAGCAGTTTGTGTCCTTTGTATGGCATGACAGTCTTATTATATAGTGCTAAAAACACAAACGTAAACTAAAATCAATTTTTTCATGCCTAAAATTGTATTAGACATCTGATGCATTTTTCTCAAAACACATTTCTGATGGGAGCGATAAGGTCAATTGTACTTCTCTCAGAGGACTCATAGGCTTTGCTTTTAAAGTGCAATTACAAGCCAGGGTTCATGAACTCTTGCATCCTGCATGACCATTTGAAGTAGACAGGATTTAAAATAGAAAAGAAAAAAATGTTTATTTGGACAAAAAGTCTTGGTGTCATGTCTGAAACTAATGTTTTGTCAACCCATCTTCCTACACCTCTCTTTTTTACACCAAAGATGGTGATTTGTATGTGATGCTGTCATATGGCACAAACAACATTACCAATCTTCAATTCTATAGCACTCCATGGTTAATACTCATCAGTAGATTATATAAAATCATGCATCAGCGGCCAGCATTAAGGGCAAAAGTGATGCAAGAAGTACAAATTGCTTAAGTTGTTCGAATTTATCTTTTTTAACTTATTCTTGGTTCATCTTTTCCTCCAGTTTGACAACAACCCTGGTGTCTTTTAGTTTTGAATTTTTACTTTCTGTCTTCTGGGTTGTCCTTGTCTCTGTCTCTTGTAGCTTTTTTCATCCCTTCAATTCTCTGCTGTTGACCCCTGTATATTCCTCAGTTGTGTTATAGTCTTGTCCCTTCATTTGCTACTTGTCAGTGATTCTTCTACTCAGCTGTTCATCTTCCCAGTGTTTTAATAATCTCTCACTTTTTTGCTTCTATATCATATTTGACAGCATGTCACCTCAGAGTCTGACCCATTGTTTGTATATTGATCTTCATTCACATAACCTAACCCTAACTCTTAAGTAGACCATTTTGTTTTATTCATTTGTGTGTTTGTGTTACTTGTGTGTTATAGAAAACCCTACAGGTGTTTTAATTTAATCTTGAGTTTTACCACCTGTCTTTTTATTTCTTGTAAACTTGATCAAAGTTTACTTTTTTCATCTTTGCATAGCTGCATGCCCTGCATTTGAGTTGACTATTGAAAAAAGCAATCAACATAAGCTCTTTGTATGTCTTCAAAGATCATTGCTTCATATTTTCATACTTTTCTTATTTCCACTCAAGTGATGGACATAAACCAAATTTAGACTTTTTTTAAACAATTAATCATTGAACTGTCAGCTTGCTTGGCTGTCCACAACATGAGCATAGAAAACATTCAATCACTGTATGCTGGCAGAGCTGAGGGACAGTTAATAGTCACTTTCATTCTCTGTGCCACTCCTCACTTTTTCATCTTGAAGTGGACATTTATTTAAATGATGCAAGTTGCCTCCATGCCCCTGGTTCTCCTTATTTGAGTATCAGACGCTTGTCACTGTGATTCATTGAGACAGATAAACCTGCAGAAGCAGAAATCTTTTTGTTTTCCAGGGCTATTAAATCAAAGAAAGCTGACTCATTCCTTTTTAACAATTGTCCTCTGAAAGAGAAAAGGGAACTTAAAAAAAAGGATGAATCAGACATCAGGAGAACTTTGTAACAGAGGAAAAACTAAATATTGTTCTAAATGCAGGTGCAATGCATCTTAGCTTTTTATACATGTGATATCAGCAGCACTGTAATCATTGCATCCTCATTACCTCAAAGCAAAAAATCATTTTTTTATAAATAAAAAAAAAGTAAACTGGCCAATTTACATTTCATGTCTTCCAACAGGATTGGAAGTTTGCTCTGACAGGGTTTGAAAGCTGTCTCTTCAAGTCTACAGTAGGACTGAATTAACTAATGGTCATCAGCAGCATTGTATTAAAATGCCATCTAGTGGCCTTGTTTAGATTAGCTACAGGTTTAACATGAAGTCTGCTCAACTGAGGATTAAAGATTCAATGCTGAATAATGTAAAAATTAATAATGATTTATTGAGGCAACAATAAGCACTCAAAGAGCGCAGACCTCCGTCAAGCCATTGTAAAAAAAATATAACCAATGATTGTGGGAACTATTTTAGAGTTAGAAGCTCTAATGGCAAAATTATCCCTATTTCCCCAGAGTAAAGAATCCTTTAAAAAATTCCTGAATCAGGCAGCAATCTGGATCACCCCCAAAATTTTATAATAATTTGTTCCTTATTCCATTTCTGAGATTTCTTGAAAATTTTATAAAAAATCCCTCCTTTTGAGTTACATTGCTAACAGACTGACAGACAGACAGACAGACAAACCAACCCTGCCAAAAACACCAAGTCGGAGATCATGTAAACAAATGAGTCAATTAAACCAGTTTGCACCGCAATAGAAGAAAATGTGTTATTTATTATTATTTTCCCTGTATAATCTATTGAAAGTCTCTGATTTCTGTTGCCTAATTAATAAGATTTGTTTTTGTTGTTTGGAGTTTTTGTTGTTTGGAGTTTTTGTTGTTTGGACTTTTTTCTTTATTCATTATTTGTTTAAGTGATTCAATTTCTATTGATTTATTTCATACTGATTTATTTCTTGGTTTGGCTAAAGTCAAAATATTACATAAAAAAGCTGCGTTAACTTGGATTTTCTGTAAATAATATATATGTAGTACAGAGAGAAATGTTTGATATGTTCAGATTTGTCTATTTTTGCACGATTTAAGTCACCTCAGGCTGCAATGCTTTGCTCAATTTAATCCAAAAACTTGAACATGAGTGTGTTGTTCTTAAAATGTGGGTGCCCTTCATTTGTGTGTGTGTGTTGTTGTGCATGTGTCCACGCCACAGGAGGCAACTGTCACATGCCGATTAACAGCTTCTGAGCATCTCAGATTCTCTTGACATTCATGTGTGGGTCACTTGTGTCTGCTTCATTCAAGAGCTGACAACCACAGAAAGTGGAAAGAGAAGATCTTAAGTGCAGTAGAAGTGGACATGTGAGTTTGAGTTGTGGATTTTTCCAGAATGGAAAGTGCGTGCAATAAAACATCCAGTCACTAGAGAAACCTGCAGCAGAGAAGCTTTTTTTTTCATCCATTCTTTCTTTCACATGGACTTGTCGCAGTTTGTGAACTCTAACCCCACTCGGTTATGTAATCATTGTTATATGGCATTAATTATGTTTTCTAACTCCATGGTCATTTGGAGGTTTGCGTTTTAACTAAGATTTGTGACTCACCCACACCATACAAATAGTGTGAATTCCCCCTTAACCTCATTACATTTCAGGTTTGGTTATGTTCTCAGCTTTGCAGTAACAGATTTAAGACAAATACCATGGCCCTCAAGAGAATTCTGATCACATTATGTCCTGTTTGATTAATTCAAGATCCATGTGCTAAATCTAAGTCACTTGTATTTTCAAACTATTTCCTTTAAGATGTCGAAATGGAGAATTAGATGAAAATGACAATTTTCTGTTGACTTTCTGTATTTCATAACCTTTTGTGAAACTTTTGTATTTAATGCTGTGACAGGGATAATAACCAATTTGTGTTCAGTATGTTTTCCCCTTTTTTTCCAGGAATATTCTCCTCTCTGTCATCACCAGTACAGATAGATGATGAAAAATAACACACCAGAAAAAAAGTTCGATGATATAAATGTATATGCATTGTGCAAAATGGTGCATTTATCCGTCACATGTAGGTGAGGTGCTGTATCGTGAGATGGCAAATGGTTGGGAGGATATTCTTTTTTTATGAAGCTGAGATGAACGCGTCTGTTGTAAACATGTTCCATCTGTGAATTGTGTTCTGAAGAGGGTTGATACACTGCATGGTGGAAAGCTGTAACCTCAGTGACCTGTTCTCGCATGTCTCCTGATTCTAACCAGTAATAGTTCCAGCTTCTCCATTACCATTTTGATAAGGCTGACATTTCTTTTCTTAATGTTGATATGTGATCCAGGACAGTAGATGGCACCTAAAAGTACACACTGGTTCGTTACTTTTCTTTAAATACATCATTGGCGTTGCTGAGAGGAAGATCATTCAGTAGAATTTTTTTAAAACGTTGATCCAAATTGTTGGTAAATACTTGCATTTATCCTCTTGTCTCCATGACAACAAAGATGGAAGCTGTTGCTATGTACTCAGAATCAGAATACAGCGCTCTGAGAGCTGATGAAATAGTATATGTGCCCCATGATTCTCTTTCCCTCTTCATTCTCCTGTTGCATCTTCTTTTCTTGTTCCTCTCCAGGTATTATAGGATTTTGTCATGTAGACCTGGGTTCAGCTCTCCAATATTCTATGAGTTTTACCTTAAAGACCATAGTTTGAAGTACCTTGTGTGTCCTGTAACAAAACAGAATTTCCCCTTGCTGCAAGCCATAGGAAATACAGTTGGCTGCATTAGAGCCAAAATAACCTTATTTCAATTCGGCCTATCATATCGGCCGTCTGAAACATAAAACAGCTGTTACCATTAAACGTCAAAATGGTTGTCTTAAATAAAAGTATGCAACACCAAAAACATCATGATGAGGATGACATTCATGTTACAACACAGTTACACTAATAGACTTCCTAAACTCAGAGAGGAGCAAAGAGGTCATTCAGACAGAAGTGTGAGTGATCAACCAGCAGACCAGGACATGTGGTCAAGGCCAAGGGTCATCTCACCCTTACATCCACTTCCCCCGCACTGCTGCACAGAGGAAGTCAATATCGACACACAAACTCACATCAGCAAGTGTTCATGCACAATAACAACATGAACAAAAAGGAAATAATTCCTGGTTCCTGCTGTCTGAACCAGTAACAGTCCCCCTGCAGTCGGAGAGTCCTCAGCACAGTGATGACCAGCTCCTGGAGCTCATAAACGTGGGCCACCCAGACTGAGAAAAAAAAGGGGAAGGAAATTGGGAGTGGAGGAGAAGTCAGTGTTTCAAATTAATTATTATTATGATTATTTCTGTCAGATGGGCATCAGATGTGTTTCAGGCAAGGCAGGTTGTTTTTTGTCCTGTTAGTCCATCCATATCCTCTGCCTGTCTTTGCTTTGTGTTTTTGGATTTCTGTTTTGCTGTTTTTCATTCAATCCAGCACAAACATTCAACTGAATTATTGGAAATATGTGCTCAGAGGTCTTTGCAAACTCACAAAGTTAGGAAGAAAGAAATAAGTTAACTCGAGGCACTCAGAGTGCAGACCTCTGCCAAGCCAATGTATTTTTTTTTTCTGTTTTCTGTGTTTTGGTTTTTTTGTCAGTGATTGTGGACTTTAGTTTTTCAGTTAGATGCTCTAACGGCAAAGTTATCCCAATCTCCCCATAGGAAGGTGCAAACCTACGTCACAACCCGGTGGTCACATGACCATGAACGACTTACCAACGAACCCCATATTATACTATTGTCCGTGTAGAAGTATGCTGTTCTCATACTTGTTCTCATAGTTTTAAGTTTTCTCCATTGGTTTTTGATCGATAATGTCATCCAGTTCTATTGATACCCTCAATGTCAAGGCTAAAAAAAGATATGAGGCAAAGCAGTTGGCATTATGCCATAGTGGCATTAGGACTGATTGAATGCCCGTATGTCTCTCCGCCGTCACATTGTGAAGGAGCTTGAAAAGCCTACGTCTATATGTGCAAATTTTTTTGTTTGAAAACTTCACAAAAACAACCATAAGTTTTAAGCAGTAATATCATGATAGATATTTTACTCACCAGTCACAAAGTGACCTGAACAAATTGTTAAATATTTCAGTCTCCAAGGTGTATCGTCAACGGTCACTCACTTCATAGCCCCTAGCCAGTTATCACATCTTTCTGGGATTATTGTGTCTTTTCAGTAGGTCGAAGAACAATCTCTTGTTGTCTGTGGAACGACTATGTTTATGGCAGCCAACCACATCAAAAAACTTTAGGCATATTCAAAGGAAACTATGAAAATCAAAGAAAAATCTATGAGGATTAATGTTAAAAATTCAATGGTGTTATGTTTTAGCAACCTTTTGTTTTCACCTGCAAAAGAACTGGATGTGACAAAGTTCATTGATATTCCCAGATGTTTCTGCCCGCCCTGCACCTGTAAATTCTTGGATCGAGGCAGTGATCCGCATCACCCCCACAATCCAATCGCTTGTTCCTTATTCCAATTTAAAATCTAAAAATTTAATTAAAATCATTCCATTATTTTTTGTAATGTTCCTAAGAGACAGACAGATGGACAGACAAACCAACACCCTCAAAAATATGACCTCCACCTTGATGGAGGTAATTATGACAAAGTTTCATTCAATGACACCTTCTGTTCAAAAGGTCAAAGTAATTCATCATGCTCTGCCATAACACCATCAGGGCAGTGGAAAGCTATAAAGTTGATTTGGAGAATGTTATAGCCAATGGAAAATACCTGACCCAGTTTTGCTTCCTACTTCTTCCAGTCAGAGTCAAAGCAAACAATGTGGCAGATGGATTTGTAGAAATTTAACTCTCTAGAAATGGTGAGGCCTGGAATTAGTCCTGTACTGTTACCCATTTTTTGTTATCAGTCAGTGAACGATATAAAGATAAACAATTCAGTGTCTCTATTTAGATGAAAGCAGATCTACCTAAAGTTCAGAAGAAAATATACCAGTGTTTGTCTTTATGGTGTACAGCAAGAAGTAAAATTTGTTTTAGATGTTAAACAAATAAATAAAAAAGAATTTAAATTATTTTAAGCCTTTTTTGGTAATAATATTTAAATTTGGCCCTGTGATGGACTGGCAACCTGTGCAGGGTGTACCCTACCTCCTAATGTCAAACTGAGTTTTTTTTTTTCTTTTTGGGCGGGCCCCAGAAGATAAATGGAAACATTTAGCATTCATTTGGAGTTGTGTATCTGATCACATCCACACATGATGACTTTGTAATCATGAGCCTGACAGACATTAAAGAAACCAGGAAAGGGGCAAGAAATAAAAGCATTGTAGTATTTTAGAGAAATGCTTAAAACAGCTTAAAACAAGGACTGAGATGTTTTTTCATACTAAAAATCGGTTTTACATGAAATGATCAAACTGAGGGATATTGCTTTGGTTTGAGCCCTGGCAAATTTCTTCAGTTATTCAAACAACACATTTTTAGTTAGAAAACTTAGAAGAAATTAAAATGGTTAAAATGAAGAAAACCTCACTTTGTTTAAAGCCAGATTTATTAATTAGAAATCTATTTTTGTTTTTATCTACTATAGTCCATATTAAATAGACTGTACATGAACATGTCTTTATCCTTCCAGTAACCAAACCTATGCCTACAATTGGACTTGTGAAACTGAACCTTATAGAGGGCTTTAAGTGTTTATTCCTCCACTTAGAAATCCCTCCTCTCTGTAGCCATGCCTTCAAATTCAATGCAGGTTTATGGTCTTTTGGAAGAAAACCATCCATGTGTTGCTAAGGTAAGTAGCAATGTGCAAATAAGACTGGTTTCCAGGTTCAACAGTGGCTCATTGTTAAGACAGTCTGGCAAGATAAAAAAATAATGAGCCATCACCTATCATCATTGATATATAATTTACGGAGGTTAGGAAATTAATGGAAATGTTTGGCAAATGTTGCTGGATAATAAAACTAAACTATAACTCAAACCATACAGGAGTTCTTCATTGTAGTATATACAGATGTCAGGATTCATATTTCTTATTCATTCATTAATTCAATTGAATATTCACAGTGATAAGTCATGTGGGAACTTCTCCAGTTTTTATAGTGAATTCAGAGATCAGCGTTTGAATTAAGCTATCTTTTTAAAAACAAACTTTGTTTTGCTGTACTTCCTTAAGTGCACAGAAAATCATTCTAAGTCCTATTAGTCCACAAAAGTTTCTAAAAGTTCATTGGGAACCTTATGTGTAATGTGTTTTCCTTAACACTTGGTGGGGCAACAGACCCCAGGATCAATATGAATCCATGCAAAATGCTGCAGTGCCATCGTGTGGCGAACACCCAGAAGCTTTTGCCATGCTGTCTGTCCTGAAGCTTTCAGATGACATAACTCATCTTTATGGAAATACATTTATAATGTAAGTACACATGTTTTTGTCAGTGTTAAGCTGAAACTTTACACAATTTGAAATGTTTTACAGGTTTGCTCTATATGTTTCAGAGGGTTATATTACTCAGCTGTGACTGGTTTCTGTGGTAACTGCAGAACAGGTGTGGAAGTGGGCCTCCTCTGTCAGCTGAAATCTCCTTTCTCCGGAAACTCTAACCACCTGTGGGTCTTATATTTTCTGGGAGAAAGTGAAGATGACACATAAATTCCCCTTTGCTGGGCTGTAAGTTGATCATTTTCTAGTTTGATTCCACTTCCCCAGCAGCCCAAAGAGGAAGTGTGTGTGAGATGTATCACAGGGGAAGGAGATATAGTGGGTGTTGTATGTTTAAATGTTACAAGAGACCCTACTTGAGTGGGATTGGTTTATGAGGAAACTGGGATTGTGATGAAAGATAATATTGTCTTTCTATATTTAGCAGGTTTTAGATCGTTTTTGGACTAAGTGTCGTTTCAACATTTAGATTGCTTTAGCTGAAAAGGCAGTAAAAGGGAGACAGCTATGAGGGGATGATATTTGATGGTGTTTTGGCACTCGTGACATGGTGCTGAATGTAAAGAGATTGAGCCTCAGCTGTTGTTATGAACGAGGGACCTGGCTGACTTGACAGCTGCAAGGGCCAAGAAAGCAAAAGTTATTACTGTGCTGAGCAGTTGTTCTGTGTTGGGCCACTGAGTGTTATTATAGCTGAAGGTGCACACAATGAAAGTGAGAAAAAGCTTTGGTCACTTATGATCTCACTCAATGGTATAGCCATGTGAAAAAGAAAGTACAACCTCTTTCATTTCAATAGTTTTACAAATTAGGATGTGTTAAAAAATGAAAATAAAAAAATCATCCGATCCGTACCAGGTCTTGAAATTAGGTAAATACAACTTTAAAATTACAACATGACATGGTACAATCAATAAACTAATTAAGGACTCCTTAGCTGTTAGCTTTAGCTTTAATAGCTGCTTGAAGTCTGGACTTTGACTGGGTCATTACAACTCTTTGATTCCTGTCTTTTTCTGCATTTCTGTTGAGGATTTTCTGCTCTGCTTGGGATCATTGTCTCATAACATGACCCAGTTTCAGTCAAGAATTAGCATCTGACAGATTGTTTTATTCTTTAATACTTTGGCATACAGAGGAGTTCATTGTCAACTCTATGACTGCAAAATCCCCAAGTCCAGTCGCTGCAAAACACACCCAAATCATCACCCCTCCATCACCATGCCTTGTACTTGGTGTAAGAGATTTGTGCTGATATGTTATGTTTGGTTCACCCATTCGCCTGTTTTTTGTTTGTTTGTTTTGAATTTTCTAATACTTCTTCTGCACCCTGCTGTAATGCTTTTATTGTAATGCACTTGGAATTGTCTTGTACATGAAATGTGCTGTCCAAATAAACCTGCTTTGCCTTGTCTGAATATCACTTAATGAAGTACATTTGATTAGCAGCACCTGGCAAATAATGACTTTCTTAATTCCTAAAGAATAAGTAAGGAGGTACTAGGGTTTTTATGGATCACTTGTGTACTCTGCCTTATTTTTCATTAAATAATGACACATAATGATCATTTGAGGTTGTATTTACTTCATTTTAAGACATGGTAAGGTCCAAATTATCTTTATTACTTCCAAATGCAAAAAATATTAGAATTGTCAGAGGGTGACACATAATTCTATAAGTATACATGTTTACTGTAGGTACACACATATATATAGAAGAAAATTGTTCTTTGAAATTAAGTTAAACATGTCTTCTATACATGAAATTGTTAATGAGGGGGAAAAAACTTGTCCTAATGCAGCTTTTCTTAAATTAGATTAGTAATAGCTAAATGTATTAACTTCATATATTTGATTTAAAAAAGCATGTGATATGCATGCATGTTCCCATCCTGTTGGATGCAATTTGCTGATATTATATGATTGTTGGTTGTATTTTGACAAAGATGGACTGTAGCCCACAAATTTGAGGGAAATCCCCTAAACTTTCCAGCCAGGAAGTGATTTGCTTTGCGGCCAAATCAGGTGCCCCGGAGAAATTTCAGAGGAGAATTGGGGACAAGAGAGCGGGAGGTGGGGAAGGTGGTAGCGAATCTGGGATGAAAAGCAAGCGATACCTTAGTCATGGTGGTGCCAATGTGCCATGTGATGAAAATCTCGAGTGATATCTGGAAAGTCCCTTCAGGGCAAAAACTTGAGGTGCCAAAGGCAGTCCTTTACCTTGGAGGAAATCAAAATCACATTTTGATGATATTCATTTTGTTTTTGTTTTTCTGGAGGTCTGATGGGACAGTCCACTGGGCAGAGAGGGTGATCAGGCTTCAGGACTGGAGGGAAGCTGGAATTATGGGCAATTGAAAGCTTTTCTGGACTGGGTTCAAGAAATGCTGACAAAGCAAGACTAAACATCACAAACCACAGTTGAAAGATTTGCACATGTGCAGGCTCTCCCTCCACTCCTGCCAATCAGGGATTAGTCCCATCCTGGGAGAGCAGCTACATTTACAAATGTGCAAGCTTACACAAATGCACATACACACATATTTACACATACATACATGCATATGCACTTTATGATTGAAAATAAAGAGGAAAGGCAAAATTAAGAATACTAAAAAAGGAGAAATGTCGATGTACAATAATAATAATAGGAATAAAGTCAGTTAACTAGCTGTAGCAAGGTGGAGAAAAGTTGTAAGTTAGTTTTGGAATTTGGAATTTTATAACATTAGGCAAGGCAAGTTTATTTATAGAGCACATTTCATGTACAAGACAATTCAAGGTGCTTTACATTGCAGAAAAGTACATTAAACAAAACAAACTTTTAAAAAGAAATTAGATGAAAATAGAAGAAAAAAAATCTAAAATCATGATTAAAAAAAGGAAAACAGATTAAAAATGTGATCAAGTTTAAAATTCAAACTTAAAAGATACGGTACAGATTTGGACTTTTAAATAGAAACTATGTAAATGTAAAACATATTAACTCAGTTTAATTTTTCAAAGAATAACTATGGATGAGATTAAAATCTTGGATAGTTTTTAACCTTAAAATCAAACCAAAAAAAGAAGAAGAAAGCAACAACTGGTGTAGCTGGAGCTTTTGCTAACCAGATACACTCATTCAAGGATATCTAATAAAACAGCTGCTCTTGAGGCATCAATGAACCCTCACACCAGCATGCATTGCTTAGATTTTTAAAGCACTCATGATTTAAAATGTCCTGAAGTCATGAAGCACTCTGGATTCTTCAGGACTAGCAATGTGGGCCAAAATGTTGTTCTGGCCATTCAGATTTCTAATTCTTTGTAATTCTAATTAATGCTTTTGAAAATGAACAGTCTATTCCAGTGATTTCTTCCATTATCGTGTGGATTTTTAAACTCCAGTAACCTCCCCCCTGCAACAATGAGAGCACTTCTTCTCAGGGATATCATTCTGCAAACCAGTGAAAGATCTGTTTTACTTAAAGAAAAAGTAATCCTCCCAAACTACAGATCACATTTCACATTCGATCACATAATCCCTAAACGGCACCCTACCCCAACTCAACACAGTCAGATACTGTAATGCTAGCTACCTGGCTAGCTGTGTATGTATGTGTGTCTGCTTGTGTATTTCCTATGAAGTCTTTAAATCTTCGTCATCTGGGATTTGTCAAAGGAAAAGAGATGTTAAATATAGGCAAACTGGATATTTAGCAAGTGATCAATAAGATGAACATTAGCTGCCCAAAGAAAGGGGGGGGGAAGGTTGTTTTTTTTATGTAAAATAAATTAAACATTGTGTGAAAATAAACATAAATCCTGTTGTTGGATCAGGTCATGCATGTCTGAAATGAGAGTTGAATGTTAATTGCTGTCTCAGTGTATATTCTCTTTTCATTGGAAAGCTTTATTCACTCTTGCCCACCACTCCACCTCCATGAGACCATAAAAACAGCAAGACAGTGCCGGGGCCTGTCAAGCACTAGACCTCCTGCTTATAAAAGGTCAAAGTTAAAGCTCACTGGGAGCATTAATCGTTTGTCTTGCTGGCAAAAGCAGGATTTCACCACATCAGCCTCCTGCAGCCGGTCAGGACCCCATGCTGTCTTCTCAAATTCAATCAAATCAAATCAAACTTTATTTATAAAGCGCTTTTCATGCAACCAGCAACACAAAGTGTTTTACATAATAAAAATGATTTCTGCATTTTAAAATAAAACAAGCCTTCACACACCCTAACATAGCAATTCAAAAGCATACACCTCATAATGATCTCCTTCACACATGCATACAAGCACACACACACACACACACAAACAAAACATTTAACCCTCCCCTTCTCCCCTTCTACTCTAGATCTGGATCCCCCTGAGAAAAACACAGGAGAAAATAACTGTTAAAGTTAAAGCACATGTAAAATAAACTTAAAAACAATAAGAACAGAAGAATAGCGCAACAAGAATAAGAATAGACATAAAGTACTTTATAAAAATAACGTAATAAAATCAAATAAAATTTCAAAACAGATAAATAGATCAACAAAATGTCAGTTAAAAGCAAATGCCAGTGTGAGAATATAAGTATTGTCAACAACTAAGTCAACATTTTAAGAAAGAACAAAACAAACAAAAACTGACAAAAACAGACAAAATAAGAAGTAAAAGAGAATTAACAACAAAAAGTAAATATCTAGATAAAGAGAAAATAATTAGAAAAACAATAAAAAATAAGGTGCCCATTTTTGATAGTCAAGTTCATCACAAAACAATGTTCCATGACATTTCTATTCCTTACATTTACATAGATATAAGGTACACGGGGGGGTGTACATGTAGTAGTCCTTATGATCATCACCTATAAATCATTCCCAAACATCTTCAGTCTCTGCAGCCCTGAGGCTCTCTGGCTGGCAGTTCCACAGACGTTTACTGTAATGGAACAAGGCCTCATCTTAAGTTTTAGTTCTTACTTTAGGAATAACCAAAAGTTCGGTATCAGAGGGCCTCAGCGTCCGCAAGGGTTTATACTCTAAGAGCAGGTCCGTTCTCTCTGTCACTGTCTCTCATGTGTTCAAGGCTTTTAAAATTTGACATGCCCATTACTTCATTGCCATGTGACATCATGGCTCTGGCATAAAGACAAATGTCGAGTTTCATCTTCTGTTTTTTTAATGAAGAGTGATGCAGCTAGCTTGGTTGCGACATGTGACTGGAAGTGGCATGTAATATGACTATGAAACATTTCTTTTGATGCTTGGCTGAAGATCTGAGGAGATGCTTATGAAGGATACTTTTATCTTTGGTCATGAGGGAATTTAGCATCCAGCACAAAATACAGTACATCAGATGTGAGATCTGAATTGTTTAATTGAATCTTTTTGAATGATGTTTTTTATTAAACACAGCTAGCAAATGGCGTGATGACTGCTCAAATAGCCAGATGTTTGATTTCGAGTTTGTGTTGATTTTGTACCCATACCGAGTATCCAAGCTGGTGGTTCTGGTTATGCATGTCAACAGTGAGTGCAAGCATAATGTGTATTAATCGCCCTCATGAAAAGTAAACATAGTGCTGTCAAACATTGCTGTTGTTTTTCTATGAAATATCATGAATATAATTGTCGCTGGGCACTGACTGTTGTCATGTTGACTCTCTGCATGGGAAAAAAAGTGAGGGAGAAGGACCAAACCAAACATTACCTTCAGAAATGAGGGAGTAGAAACAGTATGGTTAGAAACCGCTGACTCTGGTCCTATATTAAGAGCTGTTTGTGGTCAAGGTTGGCTCTCACAAACCCAAATTCTGTTTGACCATTTACATACAGTAAGCCATTGACATTGCAAAGCACCAAGTTTGGCATGTCACACTGTTAACACGCTAGCACAATTGTATAGTTAAAGTATGTTTTATCTTTTACCTCATAATATCTCACCCTCAAAGACCAAGCACAATGATCTCATTTTCATTAATTCAAATCATCATCAGCTGTTGGTCGAAATATAACTTGCTGCCTCGATTTGCATTGTGCAGTGTTTTACTTCTTCAGTCCAACCTGATGACATTACACACTGACTCCTAGAGCCTCTGTGTCTCTCTCTGTCTTTATGTCTCTCTGCTTCGATGATGAGCCTGCTGTTCAAACCATAGGTTTGCCATAAAAAACTCAGCAAAATACTGACAAGCAAACCTTCTCTTAAAATCTTTGTCCTAGTTTAACAGCCTTGATACCAGTAAAAAGGGGTCTAGCTTCAACGTGAGAAATGCAGTATCATGTTGTGTCACCGCTGTTTGTGTTTGAGATTGTTGGTTGACTGAATGCAGCTGATCAGGCACCTGAGTTTGCTGTTGAGTCTAAAATGTAGAGGACACAAAGATGGACAGAGGCTGGTTGCTTCATGGATATTAGAGAGAATCTCTTTGATGCGACCCATTTGTACTTCTCAGAAGTTGATAATGATCTCCATAATTCAGATCAGGCTTTATACTTATTCTTTGCAGGTGTGTGAATCTTAAATGAAGGAGTGGAGGAACTCAGGAAAGAACTGTGTCAGGAAAGTGAGAAATCCTTTAAGAAACCATTGCTGTTAAAACAGTGTGTAGCTTGATTGAAAGACTAAGCCTGAAGCACTGTTCACACCATCAGGACTGCGATAAGCTGTGAGAAGGTAGTGTAAATGCCCTTTCACTCACTTGCTTTTTAGATCCTCACACAACACACCTCCCCACTGGCCCCATATTGTTTTACTCTGTGACAATAGATTCAGTTACATAATGAATCCAATCCATATCAAAGGCTGAACCAGGGATAGACTGGCGTGGCTCCAAGCCCCTCAGAATGGGCCAAAACCACATGGGAGAACAAACTTTTCCCTATTTTTTCCTCTTCCCCTCTTCCCTACTCTTTGTCATACCACAAATGCTATCAAGTGTGAGAGGATGGACATGTGTTGCTGATCATATGCTTATTAAATAAATATTGCAATGGTCACCTAATATGTTGCGGTGTACTTTCTGCTTTAGTACGGCTCCGAAACCAGAAAAGTGCGGCATCCCGGACATGGTTTTTAAATGCATTCCTCATGTCACTACACCATATAAGCCTGTGAAAACTCCAGGCTTGTGGGGTGTATATGTACTTAGGAGGGTAAATAGGTTTTGATGGCCTGCGCTGTTGTGTGTGAATCATCATGTTGTGCTGGGCGACAAAACTTGGTGCTCCCACAGAGTGCACTTACACAAAGCTCTGCCAACACTGAGCAACATTTGAAACCCTGTGCCTGCTGTCCCTGCTGCCTTTTCTGCCAAGCAGCTCTGCAAAAAATCAAGGAATTTCTATCTTTCCTTCTTCTCTATCTACCTGAGATTGTCCAGCATATTGTTTGTTTCCCCCAACCCTTTAGCTTTTTACATAATTTGTTGTCTTTTTTTTCCCCCAACCATTGTTTATCTCTACTAACTCTGTGCGTCCGTAAAAAGAAACATTTTTGACAAATATGCCTCCCACACTTGACATTCCAGGGTTTACAGAACTCTACATGCTGGCTCAGTCTTTGCTCTGTCTCATTGGTAGCAGAGGAGTGCAGCTTGTGTGGGTGTCAGGGCTGTGGGACAGGGTAACAATGTGAGTGTGTGTGGGGGGGACAGGGGAAGGGGGGGGTTGATAATATGCTAATTCAGTGCCCTTAATTACATCAGCCAGAAGAGAGATTCCCTACTTGACATAACAATTTATCAACAGGAGTTGTTTCAGTTACAGAAAATACTTTAACATGCATTCAGAAGTAGATTATTTCTCATTTAATATCCTTTATGTCTTCACATCTTAAATTGACAATGCATTTAAAGTATACTAACAACAACAAAATCTACCAAATTCTTCTATTTTGCAACCTAAAAATGATCATAAACTTATTCAAATGCAAAGGGGAAAGGAACTGAAAGGGCTGATATTAACATTTCAAGTATAAACGTGCAAAAATTACATGATTATGGAACAATGCCACAGTTCAACAAAAGCAACAATCTGTGACAATGAAAACACAGCCTTGGTAACTAATCAACAAGTCTTAAAGCTGTGGAAATAAGATGAGCAGCTATGCTGCCACCCCATTCACAACCAAGATGTGCCAAGAAAAGTGAAAAGGAGAGAAAGAATGAAAAAAGAAAGTGAAAGACTGTGGACAACTGTTCAGGGAACTGGACATGACCAGATGTCAAAGTGTTGCTGTAATTCTTTTTATTCATTTATTTATTTATTGAAGATTACTCCACCTGTGAAAAGCAAAATCATTGTCAACAATTCACATTGTAAATAAACTATTATCTGTTAACAAATGTGATAATACTTTGTGGGAATTAAAAATGTTTTAAACAAAATGTGAACTTTCAAATTCCATAAAGTTTGTTTCTTAAGATGACAAAAGTAGTAAAACTAACCTGACATTCGGAGGCTTTCTTTTGTGCAGTAATCCCTCCCATCTGGCGCTTGAGGTTGAGAACACACACTGGGACTTATTTGCAAATACTTTTAGACCGAGACCTCATTGTCTTTTCCGTAAACAACAAAAATCAATAGGATCTCCTTTGGGAAATATTGACATCAAAAAGATATTTCTTTTTTTCAAACTTGGTTGAACTGTAAGATTTTAAATTTCAAAATTATAAAGCTTTCAAAGAGCTTTACTTGTTGATCTTTCTTAATTTTTTTAAACAAATATTTCAGTCCTTTAAACAAACAAGAGAAACTTTCTAGACATTTAAAACAAAATGCTTTTGGTGTTGGAATTGTTGCACCAGACATGTTTGAAAGAAGTTCCTGTTCTTTTCAGGTCCTCCCAAGAACAGATTAATGTAATTATTGATGACAAACACAGAGCCAGCATCATTTCAGTGGCATTTTGAAACATTTGAACTGTGTTTCTCTTACCTCTTTGTGCTGGCCCATCCATGAGGAATTGGGGAAGTCTGTGTTAGTTCTGTCTGCCACGCTGTTTTGCTTGGCCTGGTCATGCCAGCAAATACAAGAGACTCCATTAATAAAATCTTTAATTTAGTAAGAAGAATGGGGGTAAAAAAAAAAGAAAAAAAGACAAAATAAGTCTCGGGAAGTCATTTATTTGGGTGGAGTTGCTAAAATTCAGCTCTACATGTTTGCTTTGGATGTGGAAGGGAGATACTGAAGCAAACAAGAGGGTCAGACAGTTTTTCTGTAAGAGACTGCTTCTGTATGTAAGTTTGACTTGATCTTAACACAAGCACACATTTAACTGATGCAAATTTCACATTGAAATAAATTGAATTAAAAAATAGATTCATCCAAAGTAACAATTAGTGGATGAAACAAGTTTACAATAAGGATGAATTATTTGATTTGATGATCTTGATTTAATAATTTTCCAATTTTTGTATGCAAAATAAATGCCACCAGTGATGGGACTCAAGTTGAATGAAGGGTGAAGATTCAGAGAACAAAAAATTAAGTGCATCAAGTGGAATGAGACTGGGCAGATTCAGCAGCAGGCAATAAGCATGCATGTCCACCTAATTTCCCTTGCAAATCAGCCTCACATTCTTTGGGTTTTCACAGTTCCCAGCTCCCTGTTTTTCAGTAAAACATGCCCTGAGTCAGCCAGGCTCATTAAGCAGGATGAGATTATTACCAGGCAAGTTATCCTGCTCTTAACAATGGGATGTGGTCAGGTGGTGGAAGCACCAGTTTCACTGGGTTCATCTTGTTTTCCCTTCATGTTTTGTGGGCAAAAACCCACAACTCCCCCTCCCAATAACGCATATCCCTCCATTAACAATAAATTTGACTGCTGGAATGTAACACAACCTCAAGATGGTAGTGTAAAAATGTATTTGTATGCTTTATTTCTATTTACTCAGAAGGAATGTATGCACATGACCATTTACATGAAATGTACAGATTTTTAAATTGTATTGTGTGGCTTTCTGTGGTTCAATAACCCCTGCCATATTTCAAACCTGGTTTGAAATAATATTTACCCATATATAATCCGTTCAAAAGTTGCTAATGCAGTTTTATTCACTTAATGTGTGTTAATTCATTCAGCAATCTGTGCTAATTTAACCGAGTAAAGTTCCTCATTTTTTTTAAATTTATTATTCTTTTTTCTTTTGCTATTTACAGTCAGGCTTTCAAGAGTCCCAATCAGAAACTGTGGACAAGTTCCAGGGAAACAGGACCCAAGCACCCTGAAGAGCCTTTTTCCCTCACTTTTATTCACTCCTGTTCTTTCTCAAGAGTTCCTCCTGAAAGTATTTGGCAAACACTTGTGAAAAAAAAAAGAGTTTGAGGGAAGAAAAACAACAAGTCGTTCTTGAGCCACCCACACCCCATCTGCTGTGGTATTATCTTCTTTTATTATCTACAGATTATGTGCGCTGATATTATTTCTGCGATTTGGTCTGGTGGTCATTGTAGTTGTTGTTCTTGTTGTTTTTTGTTAGTGAAGTGCTGTGATATGAGACAGCAACAGGGTTAGGATCCTCCCCCATTTGCATCTAATCATCCATTCAGGACCCTCTTAATGGCTTGTCAGTTCCCCTTGCCCTTCCATTTTCTGTCCAATTAATTCCTTTCTAGCTCTCTGGATAAAGGGACACAATGGGGCCCCTCCACAGCATAATGAATCATTAAAATTCAGCAACGCGGTCCTGGCACTTGGCTTCTCCCTGGGCTGGTTAGGGACGGCTGCTTGGCATGCATGCCAGGGCCAACTTGAGCATTCTACCCACTGGACCATAGGAGATAGGATCTCTCCTCATTCCTTTCTTGTCTGTGATTTAATGGAAAAATCAGAATTTGACTATTTTGATAGCTATGGCAACTAACATGAACAGAATGCCAGCTAAAGACACTGAAAGGTCAGATGAGTCAGAAAGTGCAGCCGACATTACACAAACTGCTGGCTACATTTTCATTTTAGACCATTTCTCAGAGGAAACTAAAAGCAAAATCACACTTTGAGATGTGTGTAAACTTGCTTAAGCACCATTTTAAAGTAAAATTATTTAGTGATGAGAGGGGAAGTGATAATTCCCAAGTCTCACTTATTTCCTCTCAGAACAGCCCACAGTACAACTGCACAAAGAAATGAATATGACCCACTAGTTGGCAACATAACGACAGCCCAAACAATTGAATTAATTCTATTCTTTTATTTTTTCACAAACTATTTCCAATTATGCTATATTTAAGAACAAAAATGTACAAGTTGAAATTAAATGTGATAGTAAATTAGGACAACGGATACAAACATCAAGAAAAAGTCTCTTTTTATTTTTAAAAAATGGCCAGCGGATGAGTTAGCTGTGCATGTGCGAGTGAAACTCTAGTTAATAGAACAATAATCATTTTCACAGCCTTCCTCAAAAATCAATACACCATAATGATATACAAAACAGTTCTGTGGACAAAACTTGGAGCAAGATGCTCTGCACATTTCTCATTTAGCATGTCACAGAACATTACAAACCAAGGCTGTAAGGAATGATAAGGACATAATGAGGAGCAAGTTAATTGTTGGCGTCTCTGGCGTGGATCGTGTGCTGCCTGAAGTTTGTTAATAATTCCATTTCATTTTGAAATACTGACAATAAGCATTAGAAGGCACAAAAAACATTTTATGCAAGACTGCAGCAGTGAGTTGGCACTTGATGGTTGATGAGATAAATATGGGCACACTTAACTTAATCTTCATCTCTAAAAATTCTTCTTCGGGTTACGAATAAAATTCAAAGATAGCTTACGGGGGGGGGGAAATGTTTTCTGTATCATTTGGTATATTTTGTGTCATAGGATACGTATCCCTTTCCCAAGGATATCTCTCACACATGCGTCCACATGCACGATGCCATGTCTCTCTAGCACGCACGGATGCATGAGCATTCACATATTCTTGTGTTGTCCATCGACATATACAGGAGGTCCAGCTGACATGTCACTCAGAGATTGTGGTGTTATTTTACCCCATTTCCTTTAAGCCTAGATCATGACTAATCGCAATTTGCCAAGCATAGATTTCCAACACCTGTTCTGTCCTGTGTGAGTCTGTTGGTCCTGTCTGTTTGCTTGCGAGTTGGAATGGAGATGCTTCTAGAAAAATTGGTCTTCAACGGAAAAATATCAGATGTACTCTATTTGTACTGTCCTTTACACCATTTACTTTCTTTTCATCAAAAGTCATTTAAAAAGTACTCTAAATAACCAAACCCACATTACATGTGTTTATCTACTTAAAAACAAAACCAATAATGCATTAACATAAATACATATAAGACTTTTAGGCCAAAATGACACTAAATTCATTAGGAGCCATTTATTTAAGACTGAACCACTGATGCAAATAGTGTGCTGCAATATAGACCTGGTTATCAATGTAAATTTTACTTTAACTTCACATAACTGATCTTGTTTACTTTTTATTAAATGCACACAGCGGGCCAAACCTTTCAGTCCTGCAGTTCAGCTGCAGGTCTTTGCTTTACCTTAACTGTGCACATAAGTGCAATCTTAAAAACTGAATAGAAGGGAGATGTACAGGATGTAGGCATAGGTGATATGTCCTCATGGAGGAGTTTGGCTCACCAACATCACAATTTCTCTTCATGGAAAAAGTCTGTACAAGTGTGTTTTCATTGCAACAATATAACTTTGTATAAAATCAGCAGGCACTTTTTTCTTGTGTATGTTTCACGTTCAATCGGTCACAGGTAGCTTACTAGCCCCTACATACAATTCCCCACTGCCACCTTATGTCCTTCATTAGTAGTGCATCAAACTGAACGAGTCTCTGGCGTGAATGGACTGTTTCAGACCTCCTTAAGGTCGTGACAAAGTGGTGTAGACAGGCTGGTCCCAGCTGGAGGGGTTGGGGCTATGGGCTGGAGCCATGGACAGACTGTTCAGGATGGGGCTGCCGTAGGCTCGCCTGGATGAGTGGAAGTAGGGGTATTGATAGAGGCTAGAGGGGTAGCCAGAGTAAGGGTTGTAATAGTTGGAGCTCTGAAGGTCAGTATAGTCACACTGGGAGCTAGAGAACGAGGCTGCAGCCGAGGCAGCTGATGTGGCAGAGGTGACACAGGCCTGGCTACTGTAGGAGCTGTAATCGGAGTGAGACGGAGACCCGTGGGAGTGCTCGCTGTAGTGGCTGGGGCTCAGTTGCTCTGTTTTAATATGAAGACGGTGCTGGCTCATCTCACTGGCAGAGGGAGAGGAAGAGGACATGGTGCTCTTTCGGCTCCAGGACGACCCGTTGCTGCCTGTGTGGCTGTATGAGGAAGCATAAGAGCTGCCAGGCAATGCAGCTGGCCCATGGCTGTGGTCTGAGGATAGGGCGGAGGAACCTGAGGCGTGGCCGTTAAGCGGAAGGTATTGGTCAAACTCATGAACATCAAAGGTCTCCATATTGCTGATGACATCAGTGCTGAGCTCAGAGATATCTACATTGCTGAAGTCGATGTTTTGCCTGCTACTGTCAACAAGGCGACGGCCTTCGTGTTTCAGATCTTGCTTCACTCCATGGTGCAGGTCTGTTTTGGGAGTAGTAGGTGGTGTTGGTGGACCGTGAGGCTGTCCTGAAAAGAAGAAATAAAAGAGTTAAGACTCATCACTTCGAGCACAAGATGATTTAAACAAACAAATGAGCTTAAAATATTTTTCTCTCTTGAGCAAAACTTGAAGAAGTTGTTGTGTTTGGTGCATTATTTCTTTAATTACATCAGTTCACATACCTGCGTGTTCATGATGGTGGTGTCCATCAGTCATTCCAGCCAGTCCTCCCATCCCTGGCTCAGCTTTGTACATATGATGTGCCAGTTCTGCCCCTGAGTCTGAGTCACTCTGGCCTGGTTTCACATTCTTTCGTCGCCGTGGCTGGTACTTGTAGTCTGGATGATCTTTTTTGTGCTGAACCCGCAGCCGTTCTGCTTCATCTACAAAAGGCCTCTTCTCGCTCTCCGAAAGCAAGCTGATAATGAAAAAAATTTACATAGAAAATATTTAAATGTATTCAGACAGATTAAGTTAGGCTAAAGACAAAAACAGTTCAGTTATGCATTTTAAGCTTTACTTCAGAGCTTATTTGCTGTCAAGTGGTCAGGAGCAAAATGTGAAGACTTTTTTTTAAGACTACAATTTCTTTCTTTCATAGGGTGGTCTATATTTTCATGTCATTACCAAAGCTATACATATTCTTAATGGCATGATTATTGTTGCCATAATCAACTCTGTGGCCACTATCCCTTATTGTCTCCGTAGATACTTCATTTTAATGCTTAATATTTCCTGTTTCGCTGCATACTTTTATCTTGAAATAAAAATTATTTCTTACCGCCAAAGTTTCCCCAGCGTCTTGCTGAGTTCTGCGTTGTGCAGGTGTGGATATTGATCCGCCAACTTTCTGCGGGCCGCTTGCGCCCAGACCATGAACGCGTTCATGGGTCTCTTCACGTGAGGTTTATTCTTCAGAGATCCATTCCCTCTCACGGGCATAGGAACCAAGGACCAATCGTATCCCTTGAGGACCTGAGAGACTGCGTCCCGTATGCAGGCTGGGAACCGTTCATCATCCTCGGAGTCCAGTTTCTTGCTCAAACCAGAGAGCAAGGACCCGTGGCCGTCGGAGCCTGTCGGTGAGGACGGAGCATCGGAGTCGGACTCGTCCTGGGACATGGAGCTGTTTGTGCCTGATGGGCTGCAAGGCTGGTCATTGACACACTTGTCATGTTCCTCTGTCATTTTTAGCATTGTTTGCTCAGTCCCGTGGAGATAAAAAAAAATCCCCAAAAGAATATTTTTTTAAAGTTAATAAAATTCGACCAATGCCGCTGGATTCAAGCGCTCAGCGGTGCAGCCGGTGCGCTTTTTACGCACGGTGCGCCACAGTAAACTCCTCGAACCGTTTCAGTCAGCACGAGTCCGTTTTTTTCCCTGTTTGTTTGTCTTGCTTTCCTAGGCTGTCATTGGGGGTGCGGTCGTCAAAGTTGCGGTTCACAATGAGCTGGGGCGCTACATGTTACATCAACTTGAGTTGGAGTTTTAAATCCATCACTCCACCTTCCGCCTGGGATTGGCTAGAACCAGCCAGTACTTTCTCCTTATTGGTTCAGGTTTTTATGTGGGCTTCATTATTATAATAATTTTCTTTTTCGTGTTGTTTCATAGTTTCTGTGGAAGATGCACATGCTGTTAAACAGAAACTCAGTCCACGATTTTAAAATGTTCTTGCGAAATATGTTTAATTACTTTCTTGTTAAAATGACTTTTTTAAAACTTTGAATAGTTACTTTTATTTACTTATTCATTCATAAAAATAGATTACCACGAAATGCATTTTAAAATAATGTCTAGCATACCTATCTTACAGTTTTTTTCTATCTTCCAAATACATGCATTTGGTTTGTTACTATTAATAGTCATTGAATATTCCCGTGAATTTGGATATTCATCCATCAAATATTATAAAGTAGCTACATCGAATGTCTATGTGTTAAAAAGTGGGGAAAATTCAATTCAATTCTTACTGATAGGCAGAATATGATTTAAGGCTGCTTTAGCAGATCAAAGAATAGTAGTTCAATTGTCTGTGCTTCTGAAGTATGAAATAATACATAGCTTGAAATAAACGAATGTCCTGCAGGTTTTAAAATTATAGTAATAAATGTCAGATCAGAAAGATCTCATTGTTATGGTGACATGATGAGCTTCTGTGCTATAACGTGTGTCTGTCTTTCAGAACACATTATAGAATATATTTTACTGTTGTTTCCAACAAGCCTGTTATACCATTCTAAGTAGACGCAGGGTGTGATATTAAGCTTTCCATATGGGTCTTCATTTTCATATTTCACTGATGAGGGGATTTCAGTGAAAAAGCTCATTTGAATTCAAGTAATTATTGTTGTTAAAGCCTCTGGTCTCAACCCAGAACTGACTTCTGACAAAAAGAGATGCCCACACTTGATGGACCTGCACCAGCTTTTTAATTGCAGCTTTAAGAAAAAGTGCCAACTTTACACAATAATCTTCCAGCAGTCTGTCAGTGATCCACAAGTCAGTTTTCACATCCAGTGAAGCATTCTTTTTATGACACTAAAGGTTATAGAGAGCAGAGGAGATAAGCAGGTAGATTGAATCACTGCCTTTGTTAAAGGTGTCTTTGTTCATGTTTTGTGGGATGATTTTTATCACTGGCCTCCCCATGAAAAGAGAAGGTATCTTTGTGCTGGATGTCAGTTTGCTTTGTTCCATTCACACTGCAGGTGGCTGAGAGAAGAAGAGAGTTGGAAATGTGGAAATGATAGAAACTGTTGCTTTAGCATGCAGAGTTTCCTGCAGGAAAAGGGGACGGCTTGATTTCTAAGGTAAGAGGCTATTATTGTTTGCTATTGTATTTACCAATCTTAAATTGCAAAGAACTTAAAGTGGTGACTTTAAATAGACTGATGTCATACTTGATGTCTTCAAAACTACAGTGATTGTCTATGTTTATAATTTAGTAAAAATAAGCCCTTTTTACAACCAAAATGTAAGTTGTGAAACTTCAAACGATTATATGAAACCACTCACTCAGTCAACCCTATGCCACTTTCCTTTCAAGCAGCTGCTGTCAAAACACAAGGGTCAAGTTCAGTATGTGTGTGCATGTGTGTGTGAATGCTATAAGACAAGACAACAGCTAACTGTCAAGATCTGATCTCTCTTGCTTTTTTCTTGCTCTAATTTGTACATGGGATATATAGTATGCACACGTGCTGTGTGTTTTCACGCAGCTAAAGTTGCATACAAGCTGCAGACATGCAGAATTGTACATTCCACACTTAATCAACCTTAATTGAATAGATTTTTGGCAACTGTAGCATTCCCACTGGATTAAGTGCATCACAGATAATGCTGTAATCCACTGGTCTTGATAATATGTGCATTTAACAAAGTTAAATCCTCTAACATTTACTAGAGGTAAAAAGTCTCCACATCTTATTAGTTTCGTTTCTCCAGTCATCTCTTCACAGATAAGGTTACTATGAAAACAAATCAACAATGTTTTCTACATGACTGGCAGTTACAGAGTTTTTTATTTCAGATTTTACAGGAAGAGACAGAAAAAAGGACACAGATTAAAACAAATTCCAGCCTTCATGCCTTCCTGTGTTGTGGGAAGGAACTGTGGCCAACGTTTGTGGGCTTTGGGCTCTTGATTAGAAAAAGGAGGAGGCAACAGAGGAGAGGTAACCAGGCATCAACCTAAAGTGTCCCTAAGACTCAAGGAAGGTTTTGATTTTCCTACTTTTGTGAGATGCATCTCATGAGGAAGACCGTGGTAAAGATTTTCAGATTTCTCCTGGGCTCAAGTCACTTCTACCCCACATGTAAATTATACTCCCTGGCTTCTAATGTGCATACAAAATTAAATTACACAGTCACCCACAGGAATTCTACTCCCTTTGGTCTCTGCTTCTGTGTTTTAATACAGTTAGGCACATTTCTACACTCAATCCAAGTTATTGGACAGAGTATGTTGAGCAGCCACAATGTCACAACATTGCACAATATAAAAGGGAATTTCAGATGTGTAACATTGCTGTGAATGTAATGAGAAGTTCATTGGGATGGCAAGCTCTTACAGAAGAAAAAACATGCTTTGCAAATGTCTGCACTGCAGTCATCAACCATATAGAAATCTTTTAATCCACATTTTCGTACATAATTCATAGAATCTGCACCACAAGAGGCTTGACAGAATTCTTATATGATCTCCCACATGAATAACAGCTGTCCCTAAAGCCACCACAGCACCCTAACCAAAGCCTAACCCAAACAGCAGGCCTTCATTTTGTTAAATAATCTCTCTGATTGCAAACTGAGTCAGCGTAAACTAGGTGAACTGTGGAGACTGATATGGCCTCCCTCTCACCCGGACAAGCCCAACCACTGCATAACCACATGTGGAGCAAGCTCCATGGGCTGCTAACAAACCATATTTCACCCCTGCACCACATCAACCAGACCACTTCTATCTTTGGTTTCACACACTCTGACAGATGGTAATTAGTGCAAAGTTTACAGTTGCAGGAAATGCAACTGGAAGACTGAGATCCAGGTTTCAGACAGAACAACTCTAATGATAAAATCCTGCAGCCTTGTGGAGGTTACAGTAATAGGATGTGGTATTGTTACATGTTTAATTTAGAATCGCAGTGTCCAGTCAAGTTCACACACACATTAAAGTAAATGCTCATTGATGAGTCCACACTTTTCTACTAGTTTTCACCTCTGCTCATCCCACCTCCTCTGGATTTTGGCAATTAGATTTTTTTTCCATTTTGGTTTGTCGCCAAATGCATTTTCCAGGTTGTCTGTTTAGCAAGGTCGAAGACCCAGGAATGTTTGACTCGACTGGTTCTAATCACAATCCAACCCCCATGACAGCTGCTGCATGTTAGGACCTCCCATTGACCTCTGACTTCACAGTATCCTAAATTCATTCTATTAAAACACCATAATGAGGGGTTTACTGGACCAATTGCAGGTTTTATTTAAACCTATTAGTAGATGCGGCGAGGTGCAGGGGAGGGGTTTCACAGAAGGGAGTTTTGAAGAGATTGAAGGGGGAGTGTTTGAGACTGAAGGAAACAATTAGTCCAAGACATCTCTGGGTGTGTTTGGCCCTCGGCCACGCTCAGATTTTAATGTCAGGAGTATAAAAAGAGCTCAAGTGTTTCCAGATTATTTGCTGTGTTTTCTCCATGACACATAACAGTTTAGTGAAGCAGCGGTTTTGCATATCATAGTTCTATATGTTCATATGAATTAGAGACAATAGACAAGGAGGTTGCGGAGGCTGTTATGGTAGCGGGAAAGATTATGTTAAGTCTTTTACAATTCCTCCAGTTTCCCCTCACGCATTACTGGAAATCTTTGATGTAAAGACAGTCAGTGAGTTTCTTGGTTTTGAAGTGTTTGCAATATGCAAGTCCTTTGATATGCACATTTGTATAGAACAGAATAAGTTATTGTCAATTAAAAATATTCTGTTGATTAATGGAAAAGTCCTTTCCAGGCTATTTTCTTCAGATATGACAGCCTAAATGTCAACATATTCCGAACTGATATCTTGTTCCATGATTTATCATGTCCCAGTATTGTCTGCGAAGTGTATCTTTTTTTTTTACGTTCTGATCTATAGATCCCTCTTTCATTCTTTCTTGTCATCTTCAAAGCACATGTTCTGGATAAAACTTGCGGTGTGTCTTCCACATAGTCTACTTTTTCTCTTTCTTTTTTTTTTTTTATCATTGGAGCCTCATAAATCATCTCCCTAATTTGCCTGCGAATTAGATGGTCTAGGGCATGTAAACATTTAGGACAGGGTTCAGGGGCGGCGAGAGAACAGAGAGCCCACCCCTTGACTTTACGGGAAATGGGAGGCTGCTCTATGACACCAGGACTATTTAAAGGCATTGTCTGGCTTTGGAGTCTTGCCTCAAAGGACTATGAAAATTTTTGTGCATTGTTTTTATTTACAGATAATTGCAACAAGAAGAAAGAGCACTTTGCACTGTTCATTTTTATGTTCCTTTTATGAGAAGAAGACTGAATAAATGTGCATGCATAAACACATTTACACAATGAGCACATGGGAGTGCGCAGCACATAGACGAGTGCAGTATGAAACCTGAATCTCCTGTGTGAAATTCACTTATTACAGGATCATTTATATGCTATTAAAGTGATTATTGGTGAAGTGGATCAAATTCTCTAGTTAGGCTTTCAGTGTACCTGCCAAGACTTTCAATGTTTATGAGCAGCAGTTTAGTATGTCTGACTCCAGCCGGTCTCTGGCCTTTAATGGAAATGCTACAGTGAAAAACACATCAGCACACCTGCTGCTAGCCACATGAAGAGAATGAGAGAGTTGTGATCATGCTGATGTGCTTTGTATTACATTATATGAGGTTACAGCCATGAACCTATTTCTATGGATTGACATGGGTTAATTTTACTGTAATTATCAAGTACTGTGTATGCAAATGTGCAACTTCTCTCTTACAGATTGATTATGAATGTATTTCTCTGTGGAAAGCATATAGCTTTGGACTTTGCCTGTTGTCAACACTTATCCTTATCCCATAAACACCTTTCAGAATCTACAACACTGACAAAAAGGGCATTGCAACATTATCCTTAGATTAGCACTATGTTTTCAAGACATCGATACAGTACAGAGCCTCAGATCTGGTGTCAGAAAGGCTCAAATGGAATCAGAATGCCTCTTTGGGGTGTGTATTGTAACACAGAACTCAGCTGGCCAGTTCAGCATAATTTTATCCAAATTCGAGAGCATTTTCTTGGAATTTCTAAAGATTATATTTGCAAGGCAAGGCAGGTTTACCTGTATAGCACATTTCATTTACAAGAGCATTTAAGTTGCTTTACATAAAACATTAAAAGCATTACTGGGTGCAGAAGAAGCTTTAAAAGTACATTTAAAACAAACTTTAAAACAAATAAAAGAATGTCAATAAAGACAGAAAAAGGTCAAATAAAATGCAAGAAACTGAAAAGTTTTTAACCTTGATTTAAAACTGCTGATTGAAACCTGCAGGTCTGCTGAGAGTTTCAGCGGACCTGCAGATTTCTGGGAGTTTGTTTGGAATGTGAGGAGCATAAAAACTAAACGCTGCCTCTCCGTGTTTAGTTCTGACTCGGAACAGAAAGTAGACTTGACCCTGATGACCTGAGGGATCTGGTTGGTTCATAACGAACCAGAAATGTATTTTGGCCCAAAACCATTCAGTGCTTTGTAAACTAACAGCAGGATTTTGAAGTTGATTCTTTGACAAACAGGAAGCCAGTGCAAAGATCTGAAGACTGGTGTCACAGTTAAAAGGCAAAGGCCTTGTTGTCTTAACTCCACACAACTCAAAAGCAAAGACTGACTGCAACTCTTGCAGAGCAGGTTCAAAGAGTAACTTATAATATGCATTACATTAAAACACCGATATATGTATTCTGTATTTGTTTATTACTTTTGTAGTTGAATGGCAATTACAATTGGAAGTTGTTATGAGCTTTCTTTGCAAACTTATGCTCATTCTATTAAAATATGTTAGTCAATGTGGTAATTAACATTATCTGCCAGTTTGTTATTATAAATAACCATTACTGCTTCTCTGAGTGGTCTGGATCCAGGTCTTTTTTGACCATTGAGACAGTTAAATAAGCAATGTATATCTCCTCAATTTGCTACAAGTGGTTTTATGTAAGTCTAACCAACAACAGATATCCAACACCCTAAAGGCCTCAATATATACCTAAAGTGCTTTTCTTCTATTTGGTATTTTCCGATGGGATGTTTTCTCATTTATTTGTCATGACATTTTTCCCTTTCCAGTTTGGCTTGGCATTCTTGATCTTCGACATACTTTTTAACTGCCCTACCCATCACTTGCCTCAGGCAGGAAAAGAAGGAAGCAATTGCTAACCGTTTCCACTCACTATGGGTGTAGGGTATTTCCTGGTAGCAACTTCACTAATTCCAACTGTTTGTTTAGCTGTTGCAGACATGCAAAGCAACAAAGTGAAAAGAGCATCTTGTGTTGTAGTGTTCAGGTATTAAACAGATAATCCATACCTAAGCACGCTTACGACCACAGAGAAATTTAGTTTTCCCCAGAAATTGTTTGCTTTTTTTATTATTACATTTGCAGTGGAAACACACTCTGTCTGTCTGGTTGTTTTGTTCTTATAAGTTGTTTTTGTATTTACTCTACTTAATTACTTACTTACTGTAGTTACTTTCTGTCACATGATCTTTGGTGAAATTCAGTGTGTTTAACCTTCACTCAGTGGAGACTGTTCAGTTGTGAGGGCTATCATTGTGTAGATGAAATTACATATCAGAAGATCACCAGCATTTGATTCCACTCACCACACTCACCTTGGATTACCTTCCTCAGCTTGTGTGTGTGTGTGTGTGTGTGTGTGTGTGTGTGTGTGTGTGTGTGTGTGTGTGTGTGTGTGTGTGTGTGTGT
>JAOXYM010000022.1:13378939-13413257 GCA_028567055.1 Leptatherina wallacei | reverse complement strand
GTTGAAAGCCAAGGAATAAAAATGGGTTTTAAGACGAGTTTTAAAAATGGACAGTGAGGTGGACTGTCTGATTTGGAGTGGAAGCTAATTCCACAGTTTTGGAGCGGCAGTATAAAAAGCTCTGTCCCCTCTGAGCTTCCATTTGGACCAAATATGGATTAAATATGTTGGTTATGTATTATTCTTCTGGAGGACATGCCACTAGCTGTAGTTGACCTAAAAGACTATGCATTATGGAATATGTCTTAGGTTTTTGTATAAATACAAATATTGAAAGTTAAATTAAATTGTTTCTAATATTTTTCTGATGCTTAACTATCTTTCCACCTAACACACAGTAAAACATATTGTCTCCATTTTGACATGTCTGTAATGATGCCTTATGGTCCAGTTGCTTTTGTAAAGGAAGCTTCTTAAAGGAGTAAAATGACTGCATCCTCAGGAAAAGGAGCTTCAATTCTTCCTTGAGTGCAGGCCACAGTTCTTTGTAGCTGCAACATTCAGAGCCAGGCTCTGAAATGGTCAGCATCCAGCCTTCATATAACAATGATGCATTTAACTTTTGTGACTTTAATTTTGATTGTTTTCATTTTCTTTTTACTGGGTTGTCTGTGTTTATTTAAAAATGATTTTAAAAAAGGTGCAAAATTGCACTTTGCAAAGTACGAGGTGCACCTTTGGAGTCCACATTAGGAACAGCTGTATTTTTTAACAGGGCTGACCTACATTGCAGGCTAGTGTAAGTGCAGTCAGTTGTCTTTTCCTAAATCCTCCAGAATCCCCCTTCCCATTTTTTCCCAATCTTATGACGTGTCCCATTGAGACCAAGTCTTTAGAATAAGAGTAAGGAGTTTTTTTTCTATGATTAGATTGTACCTCAAGGTTGTCTTCACAAAGTAAGTGTTACATATAAGCATGTCTTGTATCTGTTATAGAAGAGTAAGGAGGAAATGCACCCTGCTTGTAAGAGCGTGACGGTGCACCTGTCAGAGAGGAAGGCCCATTTAATGGCTGTAGCTGCCCACAGAGTAAACATGTGCACTGGGGAGACCCGCAGACCAGGAGGGGAGGGTAAGTCTGATCTAAATCATTTCATGGAAAAAAAGAGGATGCAGATGAATATCCTATATTATTCCCCCACCTTCTCTCTGCTCTCAGGGCTTTTTGGGTCTTTCCCTTTTCCTCACACTCCTATCACCCTCAGACCTCAGATCCTTTCTCTGTTTTCCTTGTGATATCATCTGACTATTACCAGAGTGGTTTCAAGCTTGTTCATCTTTGCTGACTCATCTCCTCTGTGAAACCCACCTTCTTGGGACTTTCTGGCTTGCTATTGGCTCCCTCAGCTCTGACAAAGTAAGGACCATTTTCTGGCCTCTTTTTCTCTCTTTCACTCTATATTGAGTCATTCTCTGGGAAAAAGCAAATCAGCCCTCCACAGAGATTGCAGAAAATACGCTCTCCGGTTCTGTTTATGAAGGGTGAGGTTCTTCTTCTCCTCACCTCTTGAGGCAGGACCACACAGCATGTGAAAATGTGACCCACAGACACACCTCAGTTTCTATGTGCAATAAGACACACATGTGTGTTTTCCCACAACAAAAAAAAACGATTTCACACTAGCTGAGAGATGCAAAGACACCCCAACTATATTGTAGGTTAAAACTCAGGCTTAGCTTGGTTGTGCGCTACTCAGGAAGCCGGCGGCAACTGAAAATGAGCAGGAGTGTTGCTGTCCAAACAACAAAATGATTTGTCTGAAGCTGAGCAGCATCGCCATGTCATTCTTGGTCCGCTAAACATAGGGAAAGTTTTCAATTGACATCAGATGTGGATGCCAAAAGTTGACTTCAGTTTACTTTGTCCCCGTGGACACCAGCCCATTTCAATCGTATTTTGTTTGATTTATCCTCTATTCCTGGAACACTCCAAATTTACATTACATTGAGTTTGGCCCAGATTTGATTTTGTTAACTCCCTTTGTGTTTGCGTGTGTGTGGTGTAACTAATTGCATTTAGTCAGTGCATCCAAATGCTTCATGTTTGTCAGTAATCATTTCAATTACTTAAACCTTCAATTTCATTGCACTAATGTCTCTATATATTCCACACCGTCCACTTTGGCTCTGAATGCCAATGCTGCCTTATTACTGTGACAAGCAAAAATAGATGTTGACTAGTTCAAGACAAATTAAAGGGGCACACTTTCTGAGAAGGCAGCAGAAGGCACACGGCATCTCTGATGTTCTTTTAAAATGAGATGAAGACACAGCTTAAATAGATTCCCCATGACACTGTCATGTTTAGCAGTAGATGTAGTTTTATATTAGCAGTGTAAAGATGTACTGCCTAACCCAAAAGAAGAGATTAAACTGTATATGAGAGACCAAAATACTGCTGCTTATGATTATAGAGTTAATACCTTCCTCAAAATCTGAATTACATGTTCAGTGATGAAAACTTCTCACAAAAACTCCTAAAGTGGAGTTTAAGAGCCAAAGCGAATCATCAGTGAAAAGTAGTTTCAACAGAGCCCTCCTAAACATTGGAAGTTCTACTGGGCATTACACATACAGAGAAGTGCCTGCTGTCTACAGCTTGTCAATGTGCTTCCACTTACATCCACCATTTCCTCCTCTTTCTTTATCCTTTGTCTTTCTCTCCTCTTCCTCTTTCTCTTCTGACCCCATCTCTCCCCCCAGGGAAGAATTTGAAGTGGTATTTCATGTGCTTTGTTTCCTAAATTGGCTAGGTCTGTTGTGTCTGGTGTCTGAGCTTTGAAAGAGCCTTGACGCAAACGAAATGTAATGCTGCGCTCGTCACAAGGCAAGAAGTGGGTTTTTGGATTCTCTTAGTGGCTGCCAGCCACCGTATTCTGGACCCAACTGACTCATTAGTGGGGTCAAAGGCTTCCCAGGCACAGAGGAACATGGTTTTCTGCTCTCCACTCTGCCTCATTCTATGATACAGCTCACTCCCTGTTTTTAATTTTAGTTAAGGCCACTTTGTGTGCAAGCTGATCAAAACTTGGAGGATGCATGCAGCTCTGTTCATGCTTCAATTCAGGTGCTGCATTCTGTGCATGGGCAATAAGAAGAAATAAGAATAAATTGTCAGAAAAATAGAAAATTAATATGTGGGTTAAGTTAAGTTGAAAAAGTCTCAATAAAACCATGCAGGAACAACAAAGATGTGAAGTCTAGTTCTTTGAGTCTAATGACTTTTTAGATCCTAAAGTGTCACAATTATATATTTTGTAGATGCAAAGCATTCATCATACCTCTCCTGTAGCATCATCTTGTCTGTTGTAATATTTTTTATCAAAGTCTAATTTCTTTGCTTTGCCAAAATGCTCATGAAGAAGCAGTTCACATTAAAACGTCTGCAATTCAGTTGGGCAAAAGCGTGACAAAACTATTTTTGTTGTGAATATACGACATTTGTAACATATTAAGCATTTGATGGATGGATTACTAATAGTTAGAAACATTTCTTTGGTTGTGTTGATAGATTTTTTTGCAAACTTTGGAGTCCAAAGAGGGTCAATACTTAAAACTCTGAAGATAAATCTAAGGAGGATGCTTTAACAGCATCTAAAACTGACAGACAGTGCTGCTGTAGTTGCTGCTTCTGTGGCTTTTTCTGTCTACCTGTGCCCCAACACACACACAGAGTCACACAAAGTACTGTGGGTCCCCCTGGCCTGGCTGGGCTGTGGGTAGCTTGTAACCCAAGTGTTTTATTAGCAACTGGTCCAACACAGCTAATTGCTTCCTGAGGGAGCCGCCTCCCTCTGCTCCGTGACTGATTAACGGTCCACATTATGTGTCTCGACAACCTTGACAATCTTTTTTTTTCGTTTTTTCGTTTTTCATTTTGGTCACAAAACTTTTTATTACTCTGCACCACCACAAATCTCCAGTGTAAATGTTCCTTCAAATCACTTTTTCATTGTGAAGCAGTTAAAGGATTCAGAAACTTTTTTTTGCCATAACTAGTGCATATTAACATGATTTAATGGTTATTGTAAATGATGTGTTTAATGTCCATGTGTTATACATATTCTGCATTTTTAAATTATTTAGGAATATCTTTTTTACTTGAAAGAAAATGCAGCTTGAATTTCTTTTCGATCAATTTTTACACACTAATCCGTTTTTTCAAGAGCAATTGCATTTTTCGTTTATTAATTGTGTCAAAATTTGAGGGGAAAAAATGATATCTTCACGTTATTTGACATGATTGCTGTGATGGGGACTTTCTGTGTTGCATATAAATATTAGCACAGCGTATATGTTTCTTGTTTCCAGTCTGGCTCATTCAGACTCAATAGATGTTGTTTTCTGGTTGTAATCAAATTTTTCACTTGATTCTTTTAGAGGCCTTTTATCTTGCTTTTCTGAATTTTATTAGTTTCTTTCTTTCAAACCATTTGCTAAGCCTGTTAGTCTAAAAATACTTAAAGTGACTTTTGCTTTTATGCGTGTATGTGTGTGTGTTGTGCTCTTGCATAGATTTACTCTTATCACACATGAGCAACACACATGATGTGAGCATATGATAATGGCCTAAATCCAGGCATCATCTGGTTTTTGACCTGTTACTCCCAAAAAGAAAAATCCTGAATATATGATCAGTACATGTCTGTGTGGGAGGCAATGAGCTTCGTGGCTTCTGAGAACTTCCCTTTATTTATTTACTTTCTGTTCTTTCTAGTGCTGATATTTATTTAAAATGCAGCTTTTCATCTTCTCTAAAACTTTGTTCTTGAAAATCTTAATTCCAAATTTTGCATCTTTGAAAAAGCAGTGGCCAGTTTCCGGACTCTTCTTCCTCTTTGCTGCTCTTGTCTCATATGCGTCTTTGATGATGCCATTGGGAGTTGTGAGATGGGTTTCAAAAGGCTGTTCTCCCAAACAGGATATAGATGATGTGTAGGCCTGTGCTCTCTTGAGCTGGGATCAAATGGTGTTCTTTCACCCCCCACCGGCCCCTCCAACTCTGCAGGGTGGGGTCCGGACGGATGGCCTGAGGAAGAGGAAGTCTTCCTCAAGTGTGCTTCAAGGTCATATTGTCACACATGCTGTGAATCTGGATATCATTATATCAGTTCAGTTATGCTTATTTGTTAATTAAGTGGAATCTGCACTGCCATCGTCTTGGTGTAGTTTCAAAACTAAATCATATCAGTCTCAAAATCGTTCCACATCTAACTTAGACCCATCCATACTAAACTCTCTCAGGGTCCTGAAACTAACTGCGGTAACAGCTGAATATTTCTGGTTTTGCCATGGAAGAAACCATCATGTGGCTTTCTTAGAAGTTCAGAACAAACATCAAGCATGGAAATTGGCATGGATTTCTTTTTTGCATCGTTTCTCTTAACAATGTTTCCTCCATCAACATGTATAGACTCTGGGACATGTGTCTCATCTGATGGACCTGTCCCCTCCAGTGTACTCATGTGTTTTAGTGTATGTGCAGCAATTATCTAGGGAAGGATAGCAGCACTAGAATTGGCTTTGATATAAGAAGACATTGGTGCAGATGCAGTGACTCAGTTGGCTCAGACAGGTTCCTCTGCCCAATGTGATGGCAACCAAATAGATGTGGTTGATAGGAGGACCACAAAAGCAGAGGAAGGAGGAGTCATTTTCGCATTAGCAGAATCACATTTTGAGAACGATGCAGCATTCCAGGACCCCTTTATTTGATTAGCTGTAATGTCATAAATGCAAGAATGTACTCTCATAAATGGCAAAAGTAGCCGATGAATTACTTATTCCCGTCAGCAAATACCCACGCTAGCTCACCCTCCTTGTCCTCATCCCATGGGCCACATTGCCTCCTCAATCTGCAATATGGAGCATAATTATACTAATTTCTTTCAATTGCATTAGAAAGAGCCTGGAGAAAACAAAGGCTGTCTTTCTAAGCAGGAGTCTTGACTATGCAGTCAGCCTCTATGCATGCACCTCAGAGAGCAAGTACAGGGGGAGGCAGCATGACCCCTACCCCCCCTCCTCCTCCACCGCCGCCCCCACCCCCTCTCATTTGCCTGAACTCCCCTCTCCTGGTTTATTCCCTCCAGCTCTTGTCCCTCTTTTCTCATTTCATGTTTTCCTCCCACACCAACTGCTTCATGTGATGTTAAATGAAACTTACATATTCAAAAAAATACCAAGGCACTTCTGGTGCTTGTTGAATCTGAATATTTTATCCTTTTTATGTTGGATTTCCTTTTTTATGAGAGAAGCAATTTAACAATACTGGCCCCTACTTAAGGTTCCAATTTAGCCATGTTATGTACCACTGCTGCACCTGCATTAAATCAAGACATGATCTGCCCCCCCCCCCCCAAGAAACCACAAAAAAAAAATACATTCATCAATTTAGTTTTAAAACATTTCTAGATATACATTTTAACAAATTTCTTCAATCTTGAATAGATTATTTTACACTGTACTGTACCTCTTTAACCAGAACCAAAAGTGCACCATTGACCGAAATGTGTGAGCTCATGCTGGTCTGACACTAGTATACTGAATAGAAGTATGCAGTTATAAAACAGTGTCTAAATGGCCATATAAGATTCCTTTTTCTGTGTACCCTTGTAGAACCAGTCCGCCATGACCAGGTCACATCAGATCGGCCTGGAGGATGAGGGACTCTGGGGGACTGCAGGGTGCTGGTAGTGGGAACACTGCCTCAGTTATGAAAGACACCATTGTCCTATCTGGCTCGCCAACATAGAAAATGAATAAATCAAAGTGGAGAGATCAAGAGTGGAGGAGAGGAGGGACTGTGCAGAAGGGGGGGTTATCTGACATCTGCATTTTAAACTGGGCATTGAGCTGTAGAAGAATGTTGTTATCATCCTGCTGCAAATGTCACGATGGTCAAGAATTTTGGATTGAATTATGTAGCATGATCTGACCTCTGATCAAATCTACACCTTCTCTCTGCCCTTGCATGATCACCTCTCATACTTAATAATGTCAATTTATCATCAAGTGTGTTTCAAAGTAGTTTATCATCTAGTGTTTTTTGGATTTTTTTAAAATTTTTTGGTTAGGGTTTTTTATGTATAACCGAGGATAAGAAAACTTATCTGTGTTTGCGGTTGATTGGAAGAAATTAAATGAATGCAAATTTAGCTAAAGCTGTTTGAACTGCTCTTTGATGATCAATCACATGGGTCAGCTCAAAGTGTTGGAGCAGCTACTATTTTGGCTTCCATATCAAACAGTTGCAGTGATGCTATTTCAGTTGATTTGATCAGGGATTTTATTTCTAATGTTTTCCTCAAACGGCAGTTTTCACTGATGTTTCATTGGTTTTAGTGCTCTAGCCATAAATAGATAGCTTTTTCGCTGGATGAAATTGACAAAACATGGATTCATTCTTTGAAAATCCTGCTAACGTAATCATCAGCTCCAAATCTAACCGGAAAAAATGTGACTTACTGATCAAAAGATCAAAGGATAGAAGTGTCTGTTCCCATTTAAAATCCAAGGTAGCCATGTGTCTCAAGGCATGACTGAAATATTTTTGTTTATATTAAGATTTGGCTTGCTTTGCTCATTTCAATTCAAACTAAAGTCTGTTTTGTTTTTTATCCTATACAATTAAATGGTTGTCAGTTTGGCAAAACTAAAATGAGCCTCACCTGTTAAAACATGGCAGCTGTTCATGTTTAGGCCTGCAGAAGATATCTAGAAGTCAATACAAGTTGAATCAGGTGTATCATTTGTCATTTGTGTTGAGGTCAAGGCCGAAATATTCTCACACTTGGTTTGATATTTCTTATATACTGGTTATGACTACGACTGCATTTTACTACACAAGACTTAGTGATCTATAACTACTTCTGTTTGGAGGCTGAAGGGGTGGATTTAGGACTAAGTCAAAGGACTTTAAGCCAGAAGATCAAATTTGGAATTTTTCAGGCGTAAAATGTCTGTATTCCCATGTTCCATCTAATGTGAAATAGCCCTGAAACGGACATGCAAGGACATTCTACCAACAAGAATTTATTCCCAACTAAATCATAAATACACACAAGTCTGTGTGGCCCTTGTAGGTGTTTGCTTAGTGGGCCAGTGTACATTTTGATTATATGAAAACCAATTCATTTTTTTATATATTGTAGAAGGTAGAATCTGACATTTGGTGGGTTAATATTATGAAGCAAAAACCCAACAGTAACTTTTTTCCTAACCATACTACCAGTCAAAAGTTTGGACACATTTATCCGTTGAATTTAGTGGGAAAGTGTGTCCAAACTTTTGACTGGTACTGTAGCTTTGTTTCCTAATTGTAAATAAAAAGGTTACGTTTCCAAACTTAACCAGAAAACTGTCCTCCTAAACACTTACCAAGATGTAATGTAGAATGGAAAAAGCAGGTAAAATCAATTTACAATGTTGTAACGACTCAAATCCCCTGAGTATAAGCATGTAACTCACCCCCAATTCCCAGCCAGCCATGTTATGAAGACCTTGTTGCTTGTCTAGATTCTGATGTTTACTTCATTAGCCTGAGGCTTCTAATTTTGTCACATTTATTGCATCTGTGCTGTAATGCCAAAGGACACTTTGTGTATCTCGGACATCGCAGGCATACCTCGATCTACAACTTTATCATGTAAATTTATTTGTTTGTTTTTCTTTGAAAGTGTCTCATTCTGCATTCATGATAATGGCTGTTTTTATCTATAAGAAGCCACACTACATTTTAAGGCCAAGCAGGATGACCAGTCAGTGATCCAGCCTCTGCCTGACCTCTGCAGATTTATAACTGGTGTGGACTGGTATACTGGCAAATCCCTGTAACAGCAAGACAGCAGCTGGCTCTCTGATTCAGTTCAACACAGTGGCACTTTGCTGCTGCCTCCAATCCCAGGTGTGTGTGTGAGTGTGTGTCTGTGCATAAATGGTGTCCACACAATGGCCGCCCTGTGTGACCCTGTGCATCTGTGTCTGCCAGGACAAGCTCTAGTGTCCTGCTTGCGGCTGGGTCCTCTCTTCAGTGTTGACGGCACACTACAGGTGCCCATCACATCTGGTGCTTCACACAACCCAACACATCTGCTGAGGCACTGATAAGTTAGATTAAGACAAGCCTCAAAAGAGCACACTAACAAAATCAGAAGGAACATAACAAATTGCCTTCAGTTGCTACTTTCAGAAGTGAGAGAAGTTTAGACACTTTTCTTCTTTTTTTTTTTGCAGGGCTACAAATGCATTCATTATTTGACCAGTCCCCAAGTTCATGACCAGACCTCTGCTCATTAATGAAACTCTGTGTCTAGGGTGGGATTCTGAACAGTCCCCCACTGTTATTTAATCTAACACCCCCCCCACCACCACCATCTTTCAGTACCAAACACATTCTGCACATAATCAATGCTCTGTCCAGCAGCAACCTCTGTTTGCTAATTCTGGATGGGCAGAAAAAGTTTGGTTGAAAGGAGCCATTTATAGATGTTTTTGTAAGCTAAAAGAATATTAGTGATTCATTTAGTTACTTCTGAGAAACAGTGCTACCCCACAGTTATAGCTGTCCATTTTCCCTTCACTCCACAGCTTGCTGTTAAACCCAGCTTAGTTAAAAAATTGTCCATTTATTGGTCATATTGGGGAAAAATCCCAATCCAGCAAAGATATCCTCTGAACTATACAAATGAAGGATGTTAGTGTTATAAGTCTGCCAAATACTGTTCCAGAAAAAATTATTAGACCACCCTTGTTTTCTCATTTTCTTGTTCATTTTGAATGCCTGGTGCAACTGTTTGGACAAACAATGATAACAACAAAAATAGCTTTTCCATCTGTTTTAGTCACATGATGCACAAAGGAGTTAGTATTTGATAAAATGAACAATAAATTGAAGAAAACAAGGGGGTCTACTAATTTTAATGCAACAGTGAGCTCATCAGCTTTGGTTTGCCAAACTGAAATGAAAAAGGACAGTGTGCAAATGTAGACCGGGGGTTAACAAGTTAACAGGTGCACTTCCTCCTTTTCCTAACTGGAAATTTGCATGACCGTCTAAGGAGGAACCATCATTTGTGCCAGCTGTCAGGCTGATCAGTCAGTGAAGTTTGTGGTATGTTTGAAGTTCACTTTCTTCCTCATTGACCTGTAAAACAGGTTTTTATTTTCATGAGAAATGCTCTAAGGCATCAGGTTTCAATGAATTCATCATGTAAAAGCGCTTTATGGAAGTTTTTTCTGCATAATTTGTCATCCTAGCATTAGTTATCCTCCTATCCTCCTGTTGTGTGCGTGTCTCTTTGTGTACAGCTCTAGGTCTGGTAGGTCAGGTCACAGGACATGACAGTTGGTTAGTGTAGAGAACCAACCCCACCCCACCACCCTTAAATTTCCCTCCCCTTTTTTTTCTCACTCTGGGTGGCCCATGTTTATGAGCTCCAGGAGCTGGTCATCACTGTGCTGAGAACTCGTCTGCTGCAGGGGGACTGTTACTGGGTCAGCCCTGCAGGAGGAACCAGAAATTTTTTCCTTGTTGTTCATGTCGTTATGTGTGCATGAACGCTTGCTGATGTGAGTTTGTGTGTCGATGTCGACTTCCTGTGTGCAGCAGTGCGGGGGAAGTGGATATGGGGGTGAGATGACCTTTGACCCTGACCACATGTCCTGGTCTGCTGGTTGATCACCCACACTTCCGTCTGAATGGCCTCTTTGCTCCTCTCTCTTAGTTTAGGAAGTCTCTAAGCTCATCAGCTACAGTGTAACTGTGTTATAACATGAATGTCATCATCATCTTCATCATAATGCTTCTGGTGTTGCATACTTGTAGTTTAGATAACTTGTTAAAATGCCTGACACAAAAAGGTGGTGTTAATAATTATGCTAACTGCAATAGTATGCAAGGGCTAAGTTATAATAAAGCAGCAATGATTATCTATGGTAGCTACAGATAGCTTCTGGGGAGTGCCATTATACTAAATGTATTTTGATTAAATGTCTTTTGTATTTGTATTTTAAATGGATTAGCAAAATAAAGAACTGAACTGAACTGAATTTAAAGAAATGCACAAGTCTTTTCATGAGTGTTTAATCTTGTGAAACTGAGAATTAGTCTCTTTTGACTCAGAACTACAACCAGAATCCCAGAAAAGTTGTGACATTCTTTAAATCTGAACAAAATGAAAATTAAAAGACCTTCCGAGACCTGTAGCAAGCATCACATTTCACATGAGCTCATTTTGTGCATAAAATTGTAACATTTCTCAGTTTATACATTTGTTATCTTATTTGCTCTGTTGAGAATAAAATATTTGCTTATGTGATTTGAAAGTCTTTTAGAAATTTGCATTCAGTAGGCTATGCGTTTTCTCTGTCATGTTGCACCAACATGACACTACAGTACAGTGCAAACTCTGTCACTTCTTTTTTCCCTTTTATCCAGTCACCACAGTTTCGGTGGTTGTATAGTTCATTTGCCAGGTGCCCCTCCATCCTAAACTACATTAATAAACTACCTACGGTCATGGAGAAGCAAAATATTGATTGTACAATATTTTCCTAATCTTTTCACATTTAGAGAGATATAAATGTGAATATTGGGTGGTTTGTTTTGGAAAGTTATTCAAATTGTCAAAAAAAAAAAAATTAAATGATTTTTTTTTTCTAAACGACATCCAAGGACAAGACCAACCAATGTTTGTGGGGAGGTCCAATGTTGATTTTCTTTTCTTTTTTTGTAAAAACTCATTTATATGTATTTCTTATTGTATATCTAATTTAAACTTTTCTTATCCTGTGCACCTTTTTCACACATAACAATATACATAGTCTTACAAAATGTCTTAATCGTTGGTAACCTTTTAACCCCTGGATTCCCTGGGAACATGATCATTCCTGTCCTCACACGGCAGCATAGTCATCAAGTCGGGGCAAACCCACCACAAGGCTTCCTTTGACCATGCCTAATGAGACGACTATGGTAGGGCATTGGAACCAACACGAAGTTTGTTTCCTTTACTCCTCTCTTTATCAGCCATTGAGTCAAATATTATTCAATTATATACATCTCCGTTTTCCCTGGATTACATCCACTCCCGGTAGTAGATACTATTCTATTAATGTGGTAAATACAGTTAAATTGCATAATCACAGAGGCTGTAATTAGTGCAGGATGCTGGTCGATAAAGAGGCTAGTATGTCTGTTGGCAGGACACGCTCTCCTTCAACATCTCAATTCCTGTAATTAAATGGAGGGGTCTGCGCTTCGCTTTATTGGATTTATTTTGACTGATTAGCTCTAGCATTGACTGATGGCTAAACAGATGTGGTGGCGTGTTATGTGTGTTGTTGTGTGTCTGGCACAATCTGTGAGCATACTATCATGTTGCTGCTGTTTGTTCATGAGACTCCAACCATGAGGGTCAAAGGTCAATAAACATCTAATCTGCCATAGAGCCTGACAGAAGCTGCATTTTAAACACACAATAAACACAAAACATAACTTGCTTTTAGGTCTTAAAAAAGAAGCCTGCTTTACCTCTTTACCTGAGAACTGCTCATGTGCAAAGCCAACATCAGTCTGTGATATGAATGTGTGCGTTTGGAGCGGCATTTGCTGTGTTTATTTGGTCAGGGGTGTCAGACAGATTAGCTGGTATGTTACAGGTGCTATAAAACTTGTCACTTTGGACATGGCTCATGAACAGCATAATGACTCCAGGCTTGTGTTAATCGTATTCCACCTGGCTCAGTCTTGGGGTAATAGTCAGGCTGAGCTCAGGGCTGCAGAACGAGCAAGAGATGATTCAGTGGAAGACACTGCTCCAGCAGTATGCTTACTGGGGCAGGAAGGAAAAAGAAAGAAGGTAAAAAGAGAGAATAGTGGAAGAAATTAAAACTACACCTTCCTGTTGACCATGTCCACTCAAAATAATTTTGTCCATGCAAAATTCTTAATGTTTGATGCAAAACTTTACACTATTTTTGACTGCTGCTTTACCATTATTTATATATAGTTTTGAAAGACTTGAGAAAAGAAGAGAATAATTATTTAGAACAAATCATAAAGCAGTCAAAGAATATGTAAGAGAGGGGGGGGGGGGGAGAGGCATAATAGACTGTTTAGATCCTTGGTGTGCTTATCTCATGGGGGATAAATATGTTGTGGAGGCCATGTTCCTTGTTTTATTGGCCTTTGGGGGGGAAAGTACAAAACGCTTGTGCTGGATACCAGGAACCACATGGCCTATAGTTTATGTGTGGATGACACTCTTTGATAGAGGAATATGAGCCACAGATCTGCATTTTATTGCCACATCAGTTTACTGGTGCATGGTGTCTGTTTCCTATTTCTAGCACATTCATTACACATTTTAGTTTCTTCTCCTATATATAATCTTAATAAAGAATGGTCTGATGAGACCATTGGGAAAAACCCACGTGTTCTTGGTTGGAGCACTGCCAAGCGGTCAGACATCGTTCCCTTATGAGGTAGTGTTTTGGCCCAGCCAGCAGACAGGCTAAAAACTCAGGTGTAGTTTAGAACGGCAGTGTTTATGAGGCACAACGTTGGTGTAATCCAAGTAATTGTTTGTTACGGGCTTCAACCTATGTTAAAAGTAATTACTTTCGGGTGCCCCTGCCCTGTAAAATTCTGTTTTGTTTCCTGTCTGGGTGCCTAACACTACAATCTAAGCTCCTCCTTTTAAAATGTATGTATTTTACTACACTTTGTGAAGGACATTACATACAATTATTGGTTTTCTGTGAGCTGCACAGTTGTAAAATACATGCATATGCTATTAATGATCATTAGAGCTTTGGTGGTGCAGAACTATTCCTCAGTGACACTCCATCACCTGTACCCATAAAACTCAGTGTGCCAAGGTGGTGGGGGGAGGTTTTAAGTGTAGTGTGTGGCTGTAATCGGATGGCTGGACAAAATGTAATCATTAGCGCTGCAGTGAGCAATACGCGTGACATGAGTCATGAAACTGAGTGGAGTGAGTTGGTTAGAGTAAGGAGTGAGTAAAGAAAAGAGGGAAGTAAACTAGTGAGGAGAAAGCTGTTGTCACACACTCACCTTGGTCTGTTTGCAATCAGGCTGCTGAAGCAGGTTGCCCTGTTAGAGCCTAACTGAGCACTGCAACAGCTCAAAACATGAGCGATTGCGCCTTCTTTAACCATATATGGATGCAAGCAGTTGTCTGGCATACATATGTACATGGGCATGGTCAAATGTGTGCAGTTAGCCACACAAACTGTGATTACAGTTACAACTACCACTCATGCGAGCACAGTGACTCAGCAGGGAGCAGAAACTGCTCAAACTGATTCACTCTGTTGTCCTTCTGTGCAATGTAAAACTGATCAGGGATGGCAACAGAAGGCTGTGAGCTGTGGAATAGGAGTTTCCTACTAATGTTTTGGCTTGACTCTCCTGTGTCTGTCATTTTTGTTGAGTATATTATCTGTTTCTGTTTAATGTTGATGAAGAGCATCATCATCGCTCTGCCTTTTACTGAAGAGCCAAAAATCTAAATGAGACCAGTTGGGAACTGAGAAACTTGTAATCTGACACAAAACCACAACCAAAAGTTAATTTATGTGCACCCTTACAAATAGCCTGGACAGATGACTATGTGCAAATGAATACTGTACACAAAGCGTAAAGGCACGCGTGTGCACATGCACACAGCTGCACGTGTTTGAGAAAAGCTAGCATCTGTCGCAGATACATCCGTCAGTGCCTTCACATCTGTGTGCTCCAGCTCAAGCCTTTGGCTCCAGCCCCCACACCGGGACACGTTCCCCTCAACTGGGTTTGGCCTCCAGCCACACTGCCATGGTTTTCCAGCTGAGTGATACATGCGCTAACCTCAGACGGCTTCACCGTTCTGCAGCCTATTTAAAAAATCCTGAGGTAATGGGATCTGGTTGTTGTTTTTTTTAAAGGTTTTTTTTTATCAAGAGGGAGATATGACAACTGTCTGACTGGACTCCTAATGGCCCTGCCATCTTTTTTTCTGTGACACATGTTCAAGAAATTTCTGGCATCACACTGAAGCAGCAAATGCTACAAATTCTCCGTCACCTGTCTAAAATGTGACCTTGCCTCTCGACTTCCTCGTGAACACACTCCAGTCTGGGGACATCACTGCTCATGTTCAGTGTCTGAAACAACATTAAAAGCCCTTTTAAAATAATCATTTCGATTTTGATCATAATTTTGTTCTTCATTCTCAAAGCAATGAAAATACTCTTAATATGCTGTTGTCATGGGTTCAGCGGCGGGTGGGTTTGAATCCTGTGAAGATGTTGTTATCTTGGCATCTTCAGTAACAGCATCACCCCCCTCCCTTGCCCCGCATATTCACCCCTATCTTACCCCTGCCCTGAGGTCATTAGTCATAAACAGAGAGGGGGAGGAGGGAGGATTCTGAACAGTGCAGAAGGAATTGTGCAGAATGGACTCTATTGTGAAAGCCCCACAGGCCAGAGGGTGCTGTCTCATCCAGGGAAGTATCACCATTTGGCCCATGCTTGTAGCCAATTGTGTTTTTCAGAGTGTTTGCGTGTGTCTATTTTTCTGTGAATATGTGTGCTTGTGTGTTTGCTTGAAATGTGTTGCTGCGTGTCTTTCCAAACACATTGCCATGGCATCTGCTCATTTTGGTTGTTCACATAGGACACCGGCTGACGCCACCACATGAGCATGTGAATCTTCACCCAACTTCATTTGCAAACTTGTCTTCCATCACTTAAAATCGTTGCATTTAAAGGTATTTCCAAACATTGGCTTCTGCGTTCAGCCAGTACATCATGTGGAACTGAATGCGGGAGAATGTGGATGAAATGATGGCTGGGTTCATCAGACAGTTTTTCCTGATCTAACTTTATGTAGTAGCTGTCAAATCAATATAGATTACAGAATCACATCTTCCACTAACGTGACATGGGTTTCTCTCCCACTTTGATTCCACTTTGAATTAGACCCAGAATGTTGACGGCGCCATGCAAACAGGTCGCCAGTAGTTCCATTAAAGCTGTAACACAGATATGCTCTATCTCTCTGCACTCATGTACTTTACCTGCTGTGCTTACATGTGTATATTTGATCTACTTTGCTTTTGCTATATCCACATGCATCAGTGCTGATGTTTCAGACACATACTTGTCACTTTTTTTTCTTTAAAGTCTGGTTCTTTAAACTTATTGCAGCTAGACTATTGTCATGTCAGAACATTAATGCAGCAGCAGGGTTCACCATTCCTGCTCACCAGCACTGACAGAAGCAAAAACATTCAGCCTACCAATAAACACTCACACACACTCAAAATGAGTCCTTGGTAGCACCAGTGTTACATTTATCGAAGCCTTTTGGCCATGTGTTGAGTGCAATAATGTTAAAGGCAATGACAGGCCCAGCTCATGCTCTCAATAAGGCTCCCCAAGTGCTAGGTGTGGAAAGGTGTCTGGCAACGCGCCTGACCACAGCACTCAAAGAACACTTTGTCTGCACACCTCACACCCACCATACCTGCTCATGTTGTGGAAACAGCCCAATGTTGTCACACAGTTGATTTAATAAAATTGGATCCTCAAAATGAGTCTTCTAGTGTTTCAAGGGTGCAATAATGGAAACACATATATGCCACCCCCACCCTCCCTTTGGCTTTACAGGCTTCCTTCCAGAGTCAGAATGAGCAGAGGAGACCCGTGGTAAACGGATACTTCCCTACTGTGAGCCCAGTAGTGGGTATGGCACAAGTAACCCCACATCCAATTCGAGCTCATATCTAGGCGCAGCCCTCGCTGCTGCTGCGGCTCACAGACTTGTTAAATGATGATTGCTTAAACAGAAAAGGTCTAAAAGGAAAATAAAGGTAACACCAGTAGGGTTGAGGTGCTGTGGTTTTGTAAGTTAGTTTTGGGATTGGCGGGGAAACTGTTTATTCTCCTGTATAGTGGACAATTTGCAGAATGTATTGTATGTTTACAGGAGGGACTTTTTATAATGTCCCCAACACTCAGCTGCACTGGCCATATTGGAAGATCTTTTTTTTTTCCCTTCTTTTTTTTTTCTTAGCATATATCCATCTGTGATTTCCAAAAGCTTGGAATGCAGAAGGATGATCAAATTGCCAGGAAAAGTTGGCAGTATTTGAGGCCTGAGCTGGGAAAATGTGAAGAGCCCACACAGTTAACTAATGTTTTAGAAAATTAATTTCTGATTCATTTTTAATGAAATTGAAATGCTAGCTATGGTCTCTGTAGCCTTAGCATATCCTCATTTGTTACGTCTTCTTTTTCAGATGCCCTTTGAGTGTGCAAAAAACAAAAATTCTCTCGAATTAGAACCCTATAGCCTGACCTCAGACCTCCCAATCACTGTCTACATAAGTATAAAAAAATTTGTCATCAAATGTATGATTCAACCAAAATATAAATTTCTTGCATTTCAGACTGTGAACTATAAATAGGAAGAAACTGTTCCATATATCTGCACTGTTAGGCCATGTGAAAGCATACATGACTGGTATCCTGTGTCATACTCTGGTCATATAGTGAGATTACAAACATATGATAATCCATATGTGTTTTCCACACTGCTGTTTGTCTGTTCATGCTCTGTCTTGGAATGATTTCTTTCTCCACCTTGGAACAATATTTATGGATTTTGTCTGCAATTCTCCCACACTTGTCCATATGCAGGATATGACCATTTGCATGTGAAGATGTGAATACAGTATATATTTCTATGTTTGGCCATCAATGTGTCCTATATACTTTTCTTGTTTTGTTCCATGTCTTTTACACTAATGTACAAACTTTTGTGCCCATGATCAACAATTGCCTTTTGAATGTTTGTGTAGGCATAAAGTAAAATATGACACCTTCATGTAATTTCTTGTAAACAGCCACTATCCTACAGGAGACTTAACAGGTTCCCCACCAACCCCAAAACCCAACATTCAAAAGGCAGAAGGACAAATTTATACGGAAGTATAATTTTGGACTCATTGAATGATACATTTTTCATCCAATCTTTCTGATATATAGGCTTTTAATTCTGTAGGATGATTAGTCAATCTGTCCTGTTCTGAATTTTGGGGGTCTTAGCACAGATTCTATGGGGATTCTTTTAGATTTAGAGCAATAAACAACGTGGCAAAACCCCTGCCTTGCACATCTTAAGGACACCCATTGTGGATTTTGAGGTGTTTTCAGGATCATTATGCTGTTGTCGAACTATTTAAATTTGGAGAGCATTTGGCAGCTGCATAAAGACGCACATGGTCACCATTCGCTGGGACAAAGTCTGAGGAGTGTGTTTATAAAGCTTTAAAATTTGCATCTCTGAGTTCTTCCAAATGTTGGCTTGGAGAAAATCCCACGCATAACAAGCTAATCAAAGTATTTCACTTTTGTTAAAGTTATATGAGTTTTCAGATATCATGGGTATGCCAAAATATTTCTGCAGTTGTTCTCCTTTCCATTTTATTATTTATTTTTTCACTCTGAAACTATACAAAAAAAAATATTAAATAAAAAGGGAGGTCAGCTCATTCGTTCCACATTTGCATGCTACTGTCTGCCATCTTCCCTCTTGTTATGCTCTGTATATGCTGATATTAATGTTTTTATTTGCATCTACATTTTGATTTGATTAAATTTTGAATCTTAGACGTAAGATTTGGATTATTTTTCATTTTCATTTACTTATAGAGGCATCATTGATACTGATACTAACTGTGACTTCAAGGTCAGAATAAGTAAAGGGCTCCAGTTGTGACATAATGCAGTCAGATGATTCTCCTGGGATGGGGAAGGGTTATGTGCCGTTGGTAAACAGGTAAACAACTTGGAGTATATTTGTGTATCCGCCAGTGTGTGCTGACATACAGAATTATTAGGAAAGGGTGGTGTGTCAGAGGCATATCTATGCATCTGTGTGCATAGTTACATTACAATCCATAAACTTGTGGTTAGAGGCCAGGTGTGACAGAGACGCCTATGATATAAGTAAAATGACTGTTTACGTGAATACAGGTGATTTAAAACAGATTATAAAACACTTTCTCTTTCCACTCTCAAAACAACATACTTTCTAAATCAGTTACCTTGAAATTGCTGTGGCACTCAGATAATATTCACAGAACCATTCCAGGTAGTCAAATTAAAGGGCCATGAAAAGGAAAGTCTTTGATCACACGAATGAGATTAGAAATAACATTTCTGGTGGAGACTGTCATTAAACCCAAAGTTTCAGGCAGCTCATTACAGACATGGATTTAGCTCCAAAACAGTTTGCTATCTTTAAATGTGCCTGCAGCGATTGTTTTGGCCTCATATAGTGCCTCTATATCGGATCTCATGCCCATACATCACACAGTCATCTTTAGCTAGTGATTTACATTGGGATGTAAGGTAAAGAATTTGTGTCCAGATGTGGAATTATAGTATATTTCGTGCAATAATTACACCGCAACACTGGGACCTGGATTTATTGTGAAAAAAAAATATTATTACTTTTTTTTGTCCCTCTTTTACATAATAAACATCTGCAAACCTCCCCTGAGCTGACAATAATGACATCTTATAGTGGAAATTCAAAACTCCTTTTGTGTCTACCTCCCTCGTGTCGTTTCTGTCTTCTTCTTCTTCACTCCACTGTGTTTGTATAGTCTGCAATCTTTGCAGGGGGGGTACACTGAAAGGGGGAACTTCACATCTGAGGTTTATTTGGCCTTCCCCTGAGGAGTGTGGTGAAGCTCTGAATCTCAAGGAAACTGCCAGCACTTTTGGTCAGCTTGGCAAACTCTCAAACACACAGTGAGACATACAGGCGGATGCATACACACTGCTCAGCAGGCTAAAGTCCCCCCCCCCCTCTCACTGTCACAGTGGCAAACTTTGACCAGCGTTCTTGCTCTTTCTTGCTCCTGTTGTTTCCACTACATCGCGTGCACTTATAGTAGGTTATATATCCTTAGAGCCACTTCATGCTTCCTGAGGTATGGTCAAATAAAGACCTTAATACAAAATAGTGCTCTCTTTTTTTTATAAAATTTGTTTAAAAACATGAGATGATTTAGATTACACTAAAGAAATAGATGGATGTTCCTGAATCACTCAGCTGCGTCACTAACATAAAAACTGTACAACCACACATTGTCAGGCCTGCCAGTTTGCATTTCTTTCATGCAGCACAACTTATTTTTCATTGCTTCAACAAGAAACATAATAAGTTTTTTCTTTCTCTTTTTTTTGTTAAGCAGAGGCACTGTACTCTTGCCAGTCTTTTTACCTCACCTCTAGCCTCATTTCTCTTCTTCCAACTCTTGGCTGGCACAGAGGAAGAGAAAACACAAGAAAGATGCCACCTTAGTCTATGTGAATCAACTCTCCTTCTCCAGCACCCATCCCCCTCTCTGCGTCTGCCCCCCACCCCCACCTGGGTGCTATTGAAGTTAACATCTGGGGCAGCAAGCCACAGAAGGAGACAATCACAGACAGGTGGCTCCTCGTGTGACCTGGATGTACTTATCGGCTGATGGCTGTCGACCCTGACAGGAAGTGATTCGCTGGCCAAGTGACCTCCCCTGGTGGCCCTTCCTGTCCCCATGGTGCCTAGCAGGAAGGAAGGATGCGGTCTGTTGTCCTCAGGCGCCGCTCACTCATTCTCCCCTCCTCAACCTGACTCCAAAAACCAGATTATTGATTCCAGGCTTGTCTCTCTTCATGCACACTTCTTTTTGTGTCTCTTCCATTTCTTGTCTTCCCTCTTGTCTCAGCACCCACTTTGTCCTACTTTCATGCCTTTCTTCTTTTGTCATCTTTTCTGTGTCCCTTTGAGATGTAAGTAAACACTGCAGACATTCACAAACCACAGCATCCCTTTCCCACTCAATTAGATTCGAGAGACGAACAAGTCCCTTGATTTATCGTCGCTGCTTTAATTTTGTCTGACTCCCATATGTTTACTTGTGTTATTGTTGTTTTATTGGCCATACATTAGCTTTAAATATGGCGTATCATTTCATGTGGTGGAGAAGTCCTAAGGTTAGGCTTCTGGGTTTAGTCTGCTCTCAGATGATGCACATGCACAGTGTGAATTACAGGACACCATTTGCTCTTCTTTAGAAAGGAAAGGGGATTTCCAGTCAGACAAAAAAAGAGACCTAACAACATCAAACACTGTTTTTGTTGGTCTTGGCTGAAGATTAAGAAGAGGAGCTTATACCAAGGTGAAGAGGTCAAGAAAATCTTCTGCCAAAAAACGTAACTATCAGCTTTAAACTCTTTCTGTAGAAAAACAACGTGACAGAGGGGAAATCTTTACTCATTGTTGGGTTTCAGTGTTTTTTCTCTTCAACAAGAGTCTAAATTATCATCAACATGGTCAGAGTTTTTGGATGTAATGATGCGGTGGACAGTGAGTGGGTCATCGATCCTGGTTAATATGGCCATTACACATTATGGTCCAGATTGTGTTTGTGTTATGTGTGTGCTTTCATTTGTCGCTTAACTGAACATGCTACTGAAGCTGGTGAGATTATCACTTATTGTTACATGTAATAAAAATCTAACACAGGAAAAAAGGAAAACATTTGTTTTGGAGTTATGCCATTTAATTTATGATAAAGTGAAAAATACATCATTAAGAAAACTAAACTAACTTATGTGATCAATACATAAATAGATTACTATATAACAAATAATATTTCCAAAACTACATGATTCTGTATTTCTGTAAGCAAAAAGATAAGACTTGGATAGTGTAAACACTAAAACAGGGTTAAAATCTAAATAACTTGAACTTGAACTCTGGTATCAAAATGAACATCCTTCCATTTGTAGCTTCGGCCATAACTTTTCAATAACTTTCTACAGTTTTATTTTTCAAATAACATCTAGATATAAGTCAAAATTGGTTCAAAATGTAGGAGCTCTGTCAAAAGTAGGTCTGCTAGAAAATTATGCAATCCAAATTAGCCACTGTTAAATAGGGGTTAGGTTAGGATTGATCCCCCTGCTCCTTTGTGTCCCTAACAGATAAATCAACTTGTTTCTGCTGACAAAAGTACGTTCTTTTCTTTGTTTTCTATTGGCAAAATTACAAGCCCCAGAAAGTCACTGGGGGACAACAGGAAGAGTGTGAAGTACGATGGTGTGATCACACAGGTGTTTTTCTCTTCTCTGTCATATTAATCTGCAGCTGCATTGCCACCTAGTGGTAAGTTATTTTTACTGACCCCTGACTGCTGAGGTTTCAATTAATTTACATTCAGTTAGAGGTGGTACGCTCTGTTAAAGCTTTGGTAACATTGTGAAACAAATGCATAGTGTCCAAACCAGTCATTTGTGTCAATCATTATCAGCAAACTGTTGGTGTGTGGCTGAAATTTTCCAGCTGAGTTCCTCCAACGAGTCCTCCAGTAAACATCAGAACCAAACATGCAGCCGATGTGTTCACATCTGGAGCTCATGTGAGACAGTTGACAGCAAATGGTGCATCTTTGTTGCTGCCAAGCATTAAGAACACAATGAATAAAGCAGCATAAATGTGGACAAAGATATTTTAAACGATGGCTCAGTTTGCAACATAAAGAGAGGAAAAAGGAACAGAATGGATGAATGGAGGACACAGAGAGAAAAAGGCTGTAGAAGAGAGAGAAAGTTCATTTGGCAAGGTTTTGCTAATTGGTCTCAGTGGTGCAGCTAATGGTTTTAGGTTTATGTTCAGGCTTCTCTGAAAAATGAGTGGGAACCAACAGAGGGTGTGCTGCTGTGTTTTATTCCATTTTACCCTTTTGCGAGAGAGGGAGAATGTTAAGTGCACAAAATTGAAAATGAAGGGTGAAATCACCTAATTTACAGCTACACATAGAACATCCTGTTATTCCTTTATGTATTTAACAGATGTTAGATGAAGTGAATTTGGAAACATTTATCCATTACAATCTATTTTAGGTTTTCACACTCCAAATGTCAAGCTCATATTTGAAAATCAGAAAAATGCTTTCATCCACTTTAATACCTTCCATGTCTGTCTCTATCTTTCAACCCTCACAGGTTATAAGTGGTCCTTCTCCTGACCCTCACCAGTCCATTTTGTCCATCTTTCATCGGCTGTAGCTGAGGCATGCAGCAACAGCGTTCTGCTGTGGTCAGATGGCATCTGTCTCTTCACTAATCCTGGCCTTATCACTGCACATCAAAGCCTGAAAGGCTTGCATAATTGAGTTAACGAGTGCGTTTGGTATGAAACCTGATCCTTTATTCCCTGTGAGGACTGTGGTCACAGTCTGTGACCACAGATAGAGGCAAAGTGAAAAGGCCCTAAAGCCCTGCAACAACTGTGGGTTCATACTGTGGGCCTGGCAAGCGGCACAAAAATCTCGGCCAGCACCAGGCTAATGAAAAAACAACACCAGGGTAATGCTGGAGTGGAGCGGGGACCACAGCACCGTGCCCGCTGCACAACTGCCCGGGTCAGCACTGGCACTGGCCACAGCACCAGTTGTCACGGCCTTAATCCTGCCTGCTGAGTGACCTCATCATCGCCTGCCTGCAGCGGCTGCCATGGCTCATTGCTGCAGCAGCAACACAGTGACCTCACCTACGCTTCACATGCACTCACACTCATCCACATGCAAAGCAGGCAGATACAGCGGCACAATGTCCAAAACATGCAAAACTGCAACACTATATTTTTCAAACGGTGATGTGCAGCTCTACACAAAGTTTCAGTTCTGTATGCTAACATCTGTTTCTGTCTAAAAGGGTGCAGTTGGTTGACTTAGTTTCTGGGCTGCTTAAAGCCTTTTAAGAAGTAGGCCTATTGAAATCTTAATAGAGATTTCATTGTTTTTTAAGGCACTGTATCCTGTATCAGTTTGTATTGCTACTATTTTCTACAAGAAATATAAATAGATAAATGAAATAACCTAAAAATACTAATAAAAAACTGCCAGGAGTAGCAAGTAAGTCTAAAATCTGAATTATAAACAGCATTAAATGATACCACAATGTGTTAATCATCATACATTTTTTACTTCTGGTGTTTGTGTTGATGTGCATGTGTGTCAGGCCAAGTTACAATTACAAGGAAGCATATGATCTTAGTTTATATATTGCATTCATATGGACCAAATTTCCATGAACCTTTCTATTAACAGACATGAACACACATATACATTCTGTTCATGGTCATATATATATATGCACATACACATTTGCATGTGGTGAAAATAAAGAGACACTTGCTCTGTTGGCACCTCCTCCAATCACACACGCCGCCTCCACTCCCTCATCCCAGCTGTCACAACTGCAAAAACTCTACAAATACACACACAAACACACACACTCACTCGCACATTCACACTCACCCACATACACCACTTTTCCTGCTCACACCTTTTCCCGCTCACCACCACTCTCCAGTTGGTGCTCGTGTGCCCACTCTCGGCCGCAGCTTGAAAAGTGTGTGCGTTTGTGTGTCTTTTGTTGTCGCGGTTCCAGCAGAGCACACACATGAAGTGCCCACCTCTGGTTCTGCAGATCGAGAGAGGAAAAAGTAGATTGTCAGCCACATTTTAGTCTGGCCTCTGCTAAGTTGTGAAAAATTACTGCCGCCTCAGAGCAAAGAGAGGATTAAAACGGCATCGAGTAATTTAGACACACTTTTTTGGGAAATACCACTTTTCCCCTCTAAACACTACTTACCACTTTGCTTTAAGTCTCCAAGCTGATCCAACTTACTGCCCGACTTGATGTAGGGATCTAGTAATGGGTGTGTGAAATCACTCCCATGCTTACTCTGCATGTTTTGGCGTGTATGAGGGAGTCAGTGCAACACCAAATGCTTCCTTTTTGACAGCAACACCATATGCATGGTCATAAATCTGATCACCAGCGCAACAAAATCCAGTGACACTGTTGTTTGCAGGAAGCACCCTGGATTAGCAAGGATTTATGGTTAGGCCTTGGATAACACACCCATCACTTGTGAATGCATCCTTTATCCTCTTCCTTAAGATGACAAACTGGCATCTTTGCAAGTGGAAACAAAAGTGCAAAGTAGAAACACAGAAGACATTCAGATTAAGTTTAACTTCCAGGGACCATATCCAAATAAATTAAGGGACTGAAATAAGGAGCAGATATTGGAGGAAAATTGGGCCCCTGGTTGTGATTATTGCCTGTGTGGCGTTTTTCCATTCTGGTGCCCTGGCTCAGACTCTAATGTCTGGATCTTTTAAAGGGTCCAGTGAGGTTTGGGTATGTATAATATTCAGCACATCAGATTAAACTTTGCTATGACTCCCTGCGGCCTGAATAATTTAGACCCCCCTATTGGGTTACAGCTAAATTAAAGAGAATAAATAAATAAATAAATCAATAAATAAAGTGTCGACTGTGTGAAAACAGTGGTGGAAATTGCAAATATGTCACTGGGATACTGTGATGACGTCTTTGGAAAGGTAATAACCAATGTTGTCACCTTTTTTATGATGCAGGGGAAAGAGAATTAAAAATTTGTTTGATGACAGATTTGAAGTCAGAGCTTGGCTTTAGTGGTTTAGCACAAAATGGCAAGATTGACTATAATGGCCTTGTAAAGGCAATTTAAAGCAACTATAACCCACCGCTTTTGCAACTGTCAATTTCTTTCCATTTTCTCCGGGACTTATCTCAGCAAAAGAACTCAGAGGAATTTTGTTACTATCAAGTTTTATACTGACAGCAGCAATAAAACTGCATGAAATATTGTGCCGAGTAAAACCATATCATGTTAGATATGCCTGATATTAAGAGCTAGCAGTCTCATTTAAAATGACTCCAATGGTCACCGCTGCGTGTTTTATGTAAGACAGATGTGGTTCCCATTGAATCACAAAATGCATCCTGAGAGTCAAAATGTTTAACAGAATTTAAAAAATCTATTTCTATGTAATCTATTACTTTGTTTTAAAGTTGTCCTCCTGGTTGGTTTACACCTAAGATATAGCATGTTTTCCTGTATTATTCAAGTTCTGTGTAGATAATAGTAAGCTGTTTTTCATCCTGGTGGAAGAAACAACACATACTTCAAATATTCAAGTAGTCAAGACAAACACAAAACCAGTTAGATTGTGAAAAATTTCACTCTAAGATTTTTTTATTCATTAAAACACGTCTGATAAAAAAAAACAATCAATCTAACAGAATGTAAACAAGCAGCACCCAATTATTCTCCACTCTTTTTGTTTTAAACACACTGTGTTTTTCTCCTTAAGAAGCCTCAGGGAGTGAATAGGTGCCAGGCAGTGCCAGTCTACTGCTGGCCGCTTTCGCCAAGGCCTGACAAACAGGGGTGACGGCTGGCAGATGCACCCTGGTGTCCCTCCCCCCACCACCACTACCACCACACACACACACTCATTGCACTCAGTCCACAGGCAGCTGAGAGACAGAGCAGCCAACAGATCAACAGTTGCTATGACTTTGGTTGAGCGACTGGTCAGGCTGCTGCACGCCACCCAGCCCACATTCAGGGCACCTGACCCTGGGTAAACTGACAAATGCCTGCCCTTTGGGTGTGCTTTCAGAGTGATGTGACCCCGAGGCCATAATTACCTTGCTTCAATGGGCACACACATGCACCCACACTTATAGCCACACTTCTGCCTGATGCTCCCAGTCATAATGTTGATGTAACACATTGCACTTGCATTCAATTAAATCTCTCTGACTGTTTGAGATGTCATCATGAAACATGTCTGTGGATCCTTGCACCCAGAAATGTGTTTATTTGACATGCTAAAGGAATGTGTTGGTTTCTTGACTCTTGAATTACTCAGTTGTTTGAAAATGCATAGCATTGCAAGTACACGTACTTCTTTAGATTTCTCTCAACCAGCCTTATTCAAAGGCATGTTTATATGCTCGCACTGCTATATATTTTAGCACAGACACATAAAAATGCAAAGAGGCATATGGTGCACTAACAATATGTTATAGCCTTGCAATGTGCAGCACAGTCATAGGGCATGTTTAACTCATCTTGACAAGGTTGTTAATTTCTGTGAAACCAGGAATGGATTCCAATGACCCTCTCTATCCGCATCCCCTATTCCCTCCAAAATACCCAGCTGTTGCCACAGTAGACAGCTGCTTTGAGGGCAGAACGAATCTCAGCTGTCAAAGGGAGCTGTGTGCAGGGGTACGGTGGATTTCAGAGTTTGTATTCCCTCAAACCAATGACACTTCAATCTCCTGCTCTGCATGAAGTTGGGTGGGGTGCGGTAAAATGCTGACAGACAGAAGGTTTTGGGACAGAAAACACATGCTACAACTGTCTGTGTTTAAAGCCAAACTGTAAAGCATTTCTGACCTGAGGTCAAAGAGGAGGTGACCTCCAAAAACATTCAACTTCACCATGATGCAAAAATGGCTGAAAATAAGAAGAGGAATAGCACAAGGTCTTTAAATGACAGGTATTGCTAAAATGCTACCACATGCAGATGTACACAGATGTGAATGTAATGTACTGTCACATGATTCACAAAATTTTTATTTGAATCTTTTCTGTTTGTTGATTTTTCATGTGCATATACTAATGGATCGGCACACTTCAGTCTCCAATTGGGGAGATCAAATAAGGTCACCAGGCAATGACCTCTGAGCATATACAAATGAGCCTAAGCAATCTGCCACTTCAACTGAAAGACAGCTGTATCAAATACTAATCTAATCTTGCACAATCAAATACATTACTGGAGGAAAGTTGTTCAGCATATTACAGTTGGTCCCAGAGGACAAGAAATATTCTCAATTTGTGACATTCCTGTGCTGCACATGAAGGCAGGACCAACCTATGAGCAGCAGGTAGAGGCTAACCAACTTTAACCATTTTATACAACTAAACATTCTTGTTTATTTTATTTATGCCATTATGAAGAAAATGTAATCTTTCCATATCATTCTTTAATAAATTGTATCTTTTACAAGAAGTATAATTTGACATTTTGAGAATGCTTTAACTCTAAATAGTTTATGAAATTTAACTTGACAAATGTGCAGTTTTAAACTGCAGTTTTCTAGTATATTCCTATTGCGTCCTCTTGTGGCGATTTGTTGAAATTACAAGTCAGACGTCATTAATATATATATATATATAATAGCTAAGAAAAAAGGGAGAATGTTCATGTGTTGCTCATCAAAAAGATAATGTCTTAGAAATTAGATTAATCGAGTAACATCAGATTGGATTTTTCCTTACAACATAAGGTCTAAGGTCTTTTATAAATTGGATCATAACTCATTTAATTATTATTATTTAGTTTTTGTCATGAGACCATTACAAAAAATTTATAAGTATACAAAAATACAAAGATATATAAAGATATATACAAAATAAATATGTTACAATATACAAAATACATAGAGATATATATATGGGGAGATTCGTGTATAGTCAAAATAACGTATTTTTTTGCAGTTTTTGTGTGTATGTGTCTTCTCTAATCCCATCTGATTAATTGACAAATAACATAATCTAAGATATTAATGTCATAAATTCCTTGAGGGAATATATACAGTTGTCTGCAAAATATTCATACCTTTCCATTAAAGAAAAGGAAAAATTCTTAATAGTAATTCAAATAAGTGGAGATTGAAAAAAGTAGTAATAAATATAAATTTGCTAAATTATAATTTTGTGAATTAAGACGTTGTTTTTTAATTTAATTGAGTTGAAAAAATAATTAAAAAAAAAAAACAAACAAACAATACGGTCCTGGACCAATGAGAGCACTTTGCTGATGAGCAGTGGGCCAGAATACCTGTCGACAGGGGCAGAAGATTGATTGAGAGTTACAGAAAACACCTGATTTCAGTGATCACCTCAAAGGATTGCTCAATAACGTATTAGCTTATGAGTGACGTAACGTATATTAATTTCTCATTCTTATTCATTATTACTTTTCTCAGTTTCAGCTTATTGCAGTGACAGCTGTTTTTTTCTTCTTTAATGGAAGGGTATGAATCATTTTGCAGACAACTGTAGGTGGTAAAATATACATATTTATATTTCTTTTTTAGAATAATATGAATAATCAAAACAACATCTAATCATGAATTTTACTCTTTAACAGTCAATATTTTATGCATACAGTGGCTGTTGATAAAGACTTCATATTTCAGCACCATGGACAGGGACAGGTGCTCCGACAGTATCAACAGCCGTACAGGTCACAGATTAAAAATTAAAAATTCATCAAGTCATTCGGGAATGATATGACGCCCCCTTTTTTTTACCCACATAGGTTAAGTCTACAATCCACTCATAAATTAGCCTTTGAGGATTTCAGTTCATCAGTCAGTTCTGTGTGACTGTTTTGCTCTCAAGGTGGAGTTCTGTGCCACATCACTAGTGGTTGCTGCCGATACAGCTTCGCAGCTGCTGTCTTAAAAACAGAAAGCCACCGGGAGCAGGAAGATCGGCGGCGAAAAATCAGCGCGCGTTATATTTCGTGAGAATTTCACTTCTTTTTCTGGAGTTGAGATTAGTGTCGAGGAATATGCGAGCAGCGTACAGGTGTAAAATCACCTAATTTGCTGCTAGAACTTTTCGCTTATTTCTTGCGCCAATTCGAGTGAGATTTTTTGTTTGTTTGTTTCCTTCTTTCTTTCTTCAGAGATCAACAGTGACAGTTTTGAAATATTGAGCAATGTCTCGCAAGAAGGCAGTAAAAGGCAAAGCCTCAACCAGCAGCCCGTCTGCTGGTAGCCCCGTCGGGAAGAGCACCGGGAAATCCTCGAGAAGCAGTCCAAGTAGTATTGTTCAGATGAACGGTGTGGTCCATCCCAGCAGACCCTCCATCAGCAGCAGCAGCGAGTTCTATGACATTGCTTTTAAGGTAAGCTCAAGAAAATATATGGTTTGAAAAAATAAATAATACTGCTTGCGTAAAAGTAGGCTACATGTAACATTGGAGACCCTAACAACTCAAAGTATGATCCAGCACACATCGCATGGAATACTTTACGGGTTGCTTTCCTCTTTAGCTTTAAGCGGGCTCTGAACAACAGCTCGGTAGCCTTTGCACAACTAAGATGTGTGCACTTTCAAAGAAATCCTTCTTACGGTTGTGCAACCATTGGACAAATCTCAGCAGTCCATGTTGCTTTGTGTGAGCTCATATCTGAGAAGGAGAGAGCTACCACTTCATAAACCTAAACAGATTCCCATTCACAGATTCTCAGTGTAAAGTGACTCCAGAAACACTTCTAGCAACTTGCTCCGTGTTTTTTGAAGCAGCTGTTTGATGTGAGTACAGTAATGACTTTGTGTTGCTCCTTTTGGGGAAGAATTGATTGCTCCATTTTATAGTTTTAAATAGTTAATCATTTTGTTTGAATGTTGGCTCAAACCACTTGAAAGATGATATCATCTGCCTTCCCCTGAGAGGTGCACTTTGTTTTGTTTTTGTTTTTTTACATGACCACATAGGCAGCTCAAGCTGATAATAACGCACATGCTGGGGCAGAAGTCCAAAACTTTAACTTTGTAATATTTTATCTGATGCCGCAAAACTAAATCCAACCTGTACCTTCAAGAAATCATTTTTGCAGACTTGCTTTTTCTAAGAGGAATTCTTCTTTAACTTGCAATTTGTGGGTCATTACACAGCATTTTTAACAACATACTGCTCCCTATGGTTATTGTCCTGTATTGATTTGTACAGAAACTTATAGCATCAAAACAGCAAAAAAAAGAAATGAAGAAAGAAAAGAAAAACTAAACGGGCCACATGGAGAAAACAGGGGACGATGTCCTCAGACGTACTTGCAACATTGTGCATCTGTTCAGTGACCCTGTTAATTCTCCTTCCTCCGTCTTTCATCTGCTGTCTGCTTCCTCTGTGGACCCAGGAGGCACTTATGATTTCCATATCTAGGTCCCACAGTCCCTCAGCTAACCTGATAACTGTAATCACATAAAACCTTTTAACCTAATCACAGCTCAGAATAAAAACATGCACAGTTGTCTGGATAGAAGCCCAGTAATGTATGTTTGTTCCATATAAGCACACACTGAGAGGAAGTATCTAAGGACATTCGCGGGTGACCATATTAAGCTATATTAAGCCACTCATTCATCTACATGCTATTCACTGGCCAAGCACCAAGACACAGACTAATTTAGCAGAATGATTCAAATTCAAATGATTGTTCCGAGGACAAACAATAGACACTGATGTATAATTGAAATACTCTTGCGTATTTTTTTATCATTATTTGTTAATCAAGTAGTTAGACTTTGTCTTGTACATCTTGTACTTGAGACTTAAGCCTTCAGGTCATTTGTAACTGATTTCTTGGCTGACTTGGTTTCCTGTGCAGGTGATGCTGGTTGGTGACTCTGGCGTGGGGAAAACCTGTCTGCTGGTCCGTTTCAAAGATGGAGCTTTCCTTGCCGGCAGCTTCATCTCCACTGTAGGAATCGACTTCAGGGTGAGCATGAATCAATGGAAGAAGAAACCAATCACACAAATGTCCCACGTACAAACACATTCGTACACACTTTCAGCTTTAATGCCTTTAGTAAAATTGGGCCATATTCTCATGGGATGTTTTCCACAGCTATTCTGTGTCTTTACTGACCCCAGAGCTTTGAGTATTTCCTATGTTAGAGGATGGATATTGATTTCTTAAATTAGTTTGACATGCTTTAGTTTTTTAGCTCCCCTCGGCGATCATAGTGTCTATCATGTGCCAGTTTCACAGTCCCTCCTGGGCAACCACAAAAGAATGTGCCCATCTTTTATAAAGATCCCATTCAGGTGATTCAAGCTATGAACAGGGAACCAATAGACCTTAGTTTATAGATTTGAACATGAAGCCTGCTTTCATGTCTTTTAATTATCTTGCTTGCTTGTTTTTTTTTCTATATTGAATAACAGAATCCTTAAACTGGTAACACATTATCCAAGAACCCTGAAGAAAAAAACCCTTTTGTGAATTTATTCTGCTCACTTTTTATTTTCATTGTGCCTGACAGGTGATAAAACTGTATTTCATAGATTTAGAACTGCAATCATGTAACATTGTCCAATTTACAGTAGACACTTTAAAAGAAAAACTAAATCAGTGTTGAGGGAGCCCAGCAGATGATATTATCATGTCAGGGGGTATGTTATTCACAGTGCAATCTGGGAACCCATCGGCTACAGACTAATGACTATACCTCTGGGGGTTATGGCCAATATTTCTGAGTCTCTGGTGGAGCCAGCAGATATCCACATGATAGATATCTGGGCCAAGATTTTGTGTTGCTTTCACTGGTCATCATGGCTGAAACGATGACCAAGTTAAAAAAAAAAAAATCCCATAAAAAAAAATAACAGTGAAAAGTGAAATATTAGCCAGACAAAAAGGGATCGCTTTAAAACGATTCTTTCCAGCACATTCTGCTTTTTTTGCTGTCAATATGAACTGTTCATGCAATCAAGCCTGGTCAAACTTGATTGGTCACTACTATTCAAACTGCAAACAAACAACAGATGGGAACCAGAAAGCTCTCAGTTTCAAGAATCTTCTCTCTGGTCTACAGATTCTGCATAAAATAACAGTTGGTTTTTTTTCTTAGTTTTGTGCTCATAGCAGCAAATGTAGTGTAGGGCCACTAAATAGTTTTGGTACTAATTTGACTCCAACATTGTCAGATTGTGTTTCCTTTAGTTAAAAGATGTTGACAAAATATGCAAGGAAGAAGGGATTTTTATTACATGTAGTTGTGCTCCCCAAGGCCCAGAAGCAGGCTTTAACTTGTAAATTTACATTTACCTTGTATTTAATATTTGTTTTCTTGAGACCAATCAGATATTTAAGCTTTTGATGTAGTTTTTTTATCAACAAAAATGAGTATCTCACCTGTCCTGAGTACATATTAGTATTTACACATTTTTATGCCTGAGTAGAGCAAATTCTTTAATAAACTATATGCCATCTCTTTTAAATATACCCCAATCAGACATATATTATAACTATTGAGAGATTAACTGAATTTCATTGGTCATGAAATTAAATTTATATAAATGGTCCTTTGAAATCTACCACCCACTTACCTAAACATTATTGAATACCAAAACCTTCCTGATTGGATATAAAACACTTCAAAAACTGCCCAGGAGCTGCTCAAGAAACTTTACAAAAAGTTCAAGGCTTGAATGTAGCCTCCAATTTGGCAGCCAAGGGGGACCTATGTAAGGGAATGATGTTTTAAAGGGCATTTAGGATTTAGGATGACAAGATTGTTGCTTGCAACAAACACACGACACCCCTTCTAACTACAGTGGCCTTGAAAAAATGTTACCAGACTACTCTGGCACCAGAATTTGGTTTGGACATTTTTAGCTACTGTAACAGGAGGAGAAAATATCAATCTAAGAAAACAAAAACAGGATGATCCTTATTTTTACACAATATATTAAACCAAAGAAGTTTAGCATTATGTGTGATTGTTAAATGTTGTTCACCCATCTTCCCTACATATACCTCCCTCATCTATCCATCCAATCATTCTCCTCCACTCATCTGAAGCTGGGTTCCATGTAACAGATCCCAGGAAAAACCCAAACATCGGCCAACCCAGTAACACTCCTAAGCATCTTCTGGGGGATTCCAAGGCATTCCCAGGCCAGTAAGAATATATAATCCTGTCAGTGAGTTCTAGGTCTGTCCCCAGGTCTCTGGTTTTGTGTGCCTAAAAAACCAAAGGATGTCCTAAGCAGATGCCTGATATACATCAGCTGGCTCGTCTTAGTGCAGTGCAGCAGCTGCGTTACTCCAAGCTCAGACACTAGCTTCTATTTTACCTACTTCGAAGGATGAGCACAGCCACCCTCTGATGGAAACTCATTTCAGCAGTTTGATTTCACCAAAACAAACAAATCCCATTATCGTAGATGAGGGTTAGCGTGTAATTGGACCCATAAATCAGAAGCTTTGCCTTTCAGCGCAGCTCTTTCTTCACTACTGTCAAACTCAGCAATGCCCTCATCACTATTGATGAAGCCCCACCCACCATAACTTGTGAGCAAGTTAAAAAATGTTTTTACATTTTTTTTTTTTCCACTCTAGAATGCGCCGCATGGTGGCAGCAAACTGTAGCAGCTCTTATCATACGATTTAATTATTACTATTATCGCCTTTTTTGGGGGGACAATCACCTTCAGTTTGATTTTTATGAGAAGATTTTTTCACGCTGGTTCGGACGCTGTGCTGATTAAGTGATTTCTCCGCGTACTTTGGACTCTTCAGGACTTGTTATT
>JAOXYM010000022.1:13360743-13378359 GCA_028567055.1 Leptatherina wallacei | reverse complement strand
AAAAAACTGCTACAACAATAATTTCCCTGTAAGAGGGATAAATAAAGTATTTTTCATTTCATTTTCATTTCATTTCAAAGCAAATGTTGACTGAATGTCCCGGCTCCCATGACCCATTCTATAGCTCCACAGGGGTAAAATTTGGTCCATGGTTTGACAACTTGTCAGAGCCTCCCATCCAATACCCTGGAGTAAACATTCAAAGGGAGACAGAGTAGTGTGATCCCCAGATATTTGGTGCACAACCCCAGTCCCCCTCCTTAAAAATGGGGAACCCACCCTGGTCTGTCACTCTACAGGTATGTCCCTTCATGTCACATGGAAGAGGCAAATCATCCACACAATCTCCTGAGTCTTCAGCATCTCAGGGCAAAATTAGTCTGTTTTCATTTTCCACTACAGATGTGTTACCCCCCCCCCCCCCCCCCCCCCCCCCCCCCCCCCCCCAGTTACTGCTATGACAACCACAGATAACAATCTGGCCACAGTTCCTGATATCTGCATCTGCAGTTGAGGGTCTTAATATTTCATAAAACATAAGTACATTATACTCAATGCAGACATATTTCAACTGTGTCTAAAACTATCTAACGGCCTTGTGTGGTAGGTGGATAAGGAGTTCATTCATTTTCTTATATAACATCTCTTGAAATGTGCATCTCTGTGTTGTGCTGATTCACATTTAGGCCTATCTAGGCAAAAGAGAGGCTTTAATCAGCTCTCTGCATGATAAATGTACTAATCAGGAAAAATTACAAAATTCTGAGTATACTTTTGTCATATTGACTTACTATATACTTGCGGTGTGGCAGGGAGCTGCAAGACTTGAATGATTCATCTTAATCTTTAAGGCTGTCATTCTTGTTCAGTTTTTCCTCTACAAGTAAAATATATCCCCTTGAAATCATGAGAATCTTCATGTGCTGTTGGTGTGCAATGTTCCTAAATGCATAATGAATGAACAGACACAGAGGTGGCATATAATTTATGGCTATATTCATGTTAAGTGTCTTTCTATCCAACAACATAAACACTTTAACAGTGAGTTTGTTTGAGGAGTTGAGAAACTGGAGCTTTTTTTTTTTAATAGGGGAACACGAGGGACTGATTTTTATTAGTCTCCCATTAAAAATGCACAGAAAAAGGGTGACACGCAGGGAATGATTGTTATTTTTAGGAATGACAATTTTGAACCCTTTTGTTGGTGGAAAATAAGGCAATTTGCATCATATGGAGATTTGATCCAATACTCACTTCAAAGCTCTAGTGAGATGCCATATTTTTATTCCCCCTCTTGTATATCGCCTCATCTCATTTAAACCTCAACATGTTCTCAGGATTACAGAGCTGCTTTGGTCCCTTGTTAGGCTTAGAATACAGTTAGTCTTCATCCAAAATATAACTACATTTGCATTTAATTCTAAAATCATTCTGTTGATTAAACAGCCTGGCATATTATTCAGATGTAAATCTTACCCTTCTCAATCTACAGTGAATCTGGCTGATGCAATTCTTAATCCTGATAAGAAAAAGAGCTGCTGCCCTCTACATGGTACTGTGGCACATTTTTGGCAATGTCATACTTCAAGTAAGGTTAATGTGATGCAAATTCTCCTTCATAAATGCCTGATGAATCAAACATTACTTAGACCACAGATATTGCCACTGATTTCCAGAGAATGTATAATCTTATTATCTGAATAAATCTCCACCTCTGCACCACCCTGATACACGTGTGAAGACTTACTGGAACCAAGAGTAAGAATGTGAATAACACTAAGTTCATTTTTTGCAGTTGCATAACCTTTTTCAGACTTTCTGTTATGATAAATGAAATTCCAAAATAGCATGTTGGTGTGAAGGTAATGACTTCTGGGTTGTTATTTTTTCATGTTCAATTTTGTGCTACAGAGTCAGAGAATGACATTAATACTTACAAAGAAAGATGCATCTTTCCAGGTCATCAGTTGCCATGGTAGGGCAGATGCTAATCAATGGGCAGGTGAGTTGATGGACCAAAGGGCAGTTCTTTCCTTTATCCTTCCTTGTGTGAATGAGAGAGTTCTTGGCTTTTGAAATTGTGTGCTCTTTTTTTGGCCTCAATCAGGAGATTACAGGCTTTATGGGAAAGGCTTCATCAGAGTCTGGAGAATATTCTCTTTTGCTGAAAATGGCCTCTGATGTGTTCTTCATGCTACAGCTTATTGGTAATGCTTAGATTAAATATGGATTTAAGATCATCAATGTGTGTACACAGTTGACACAGAAATTGTTTGTTTATTTTTCCTTTTGTTTTGTTTTTTAATTGCAACATCAAAAATAGCCTATACTTGCCATATTAAAGAGTCAGTGTTTAAAGAAAGTATGTTGCAAATAGAAGTCTGCTTGTAATTTTCCTATCCAACTGTCAAGACTGTGGGATTGTTGGATGCACTATGGCACATGGAATATAAAAACGGGTTGTCATGATCTCCCCATTGCATAGAAGCAAATGTATTCTTTTTTATTTCTTGGTTATAATGAACAGTCCAACTTTCAATGTGTATTTAGATGCTTTAACATACCACACATCAGCTAGTTCATAGTCGAGCTGGGCAGTGAATTATTTAGCAAATGCTAAATATGCCAAAATAACATGGTTTTGTTGAAGACTAAATTTGATGATGATGATGATGATGATGATGATGATGATGATGATGATGATGATGATGATGATGATGATGATGATGATGATGATAGAAAAAACTACTATGACATAAGTGCTGTCCTTGGTGCTGAACATTTTCCCAAAGTTCATAATAAAGAAGAATACTACTAATCTATCACCAAAATTTGAAATATTTGATAGGTCAGCCAGCATATTTCAGTCCACTGATATCACATTTCATGCACTGAGAGACCAATATTGGCTGTAATTGCACACATTGTTTTCTTTCCTTTCTGGCATCCTTATATCAGCATTTCATGCATATTCTTGATTAAATTAAAGTTTTGTGTTGTTTATACAACTAAAAACCACCAGTCCAGAAATCTGCGTGTAGTGATGGACTCAGACCTAAATTTTGAAAAACAAATTAAGGGAATCACAAAGTCAACCTACAATCGCTTTAAGAATATATCAAGGTCGAAAGATCTGATGACTCAGCAGGACCTGAAAAAACCAGTCCATGCTTTCATCTTTAGTCAGATTGATTATTGTTACAGCATCTTTACAGGTCTACCGAAAAAAATCAATTACAACTGCAGCTGATTCAGAACTCTGCTCCTCGAGTCCTCATTAAGACCAAGAAAGTAGACCACATCAGTCCAGTTCTGAGGTCTTTACACTGGCTGCCTGTCCATCAGAGGATAGACTTTAAAGTTTTGTTGCTGGTCTATAAAGCTCTCAATGGTTTAGGACCAAAATACATCAGTGACCTCTTGACCCAGTATGAATCAGACCACTCAGGTCATCCGGTCTCTTATCAGGTTCAAGAGTCAGAAAAAGACATGGAGAAGCTGCATTCAGCTTCTATTCTCCACATGTCTGGAACAAACTCCCAGAAAGCCTCAGATCAGCTGAAACACTCAGTTTATTTAAATCCAGTTTAAGACCCTCCTGTTCTCTGCTGCATTTACATAGTATTTATTTAAAAATCCAAATCTGCACCATTTCTATTAAGCTTGAATTTTTAAAGTAGATCATGATTTTAATACTGTTTTTAATCTAATGTCCTTTCTTTTTCCTTTTCTTTTGTTTTTTATTTTAAATGACCTATAATGTGCTAAACAAATAAATTTGCCTTGCCCTGGCTTACCTCTTAAATGTCGTGACCTGTAGAGAATTTCATTGTCACACTCTCAGCTCAATCCCACAGTTTCAGTTAGCAGCAGGGAAGTTGGTGAATTATCTAAACTGTAATTTATGATTTCTATATATTGTTTGCCAAAAAACAACATTATATGCAAAGAGAAGTTTGTCTCTGTCTCATTCACATGCTCCAAATATCAAATTTCTTTTTTAGGAAACAAAGTCTAAAGATACTGAAAGTCCAATAACAATGATTAAAAGAATACACAAAAATAATGCAAGGGGTAAAGTAGAAAAGCAAAGATGCTCAGAGAGAAGCAAATGAACTGAAATGACTCCAGCAAACCTGTGTCTAATATGATTTGAAATTCCATATTTTCCCCAGTTTTTCTTGAGAAACTATTTTTTTCCCCAAAACACGGGCGAAGTATTCCCTAAATCTTTTCACTTGATGTAAATACAGTGGAGGGGAATAACGGAACTACTGTCAGCTGTCAGTAATCTCTGCTTCACTCCCAAGTGACAACTTATTTAGCCATAGGTTTCACCTCCCTCATCCCTGACGACATTGCTCATTTGATTCAGGTAGACATACAGTAAAATGAATACATTTTGATGAGATGGATAAAAACTTTTTTTTTTTTTTGCCAAACTGCCACATTAATAGATCTAAATCAAGACCTATGATATCCAGTCAAATTTTCTCCCACTGGTCACCTCCATAAAGCATCATGCATAGCACTTCAATTAAACACAGGATATGCAATAAACATATAAACATACAATTAAAAGCAAATACATTCCCAGACTGAGACAAAAGAAAAAAATAAAGGAATAGAGTTCATGGAAACTGAAAGACTGAGTAGTGCTTTTTCTTTTCCGGCTGCTTTTAATAGTTTTTGGTTTCAAACAAGTATAATTTAATTACTTGAATACTGACTACACAAAGCAACTGTGTGATGCAGGTAGAAGGAGGGACCAGTTTGCTGATTCGTAGAGCTGTGTATGCTAAATGAGGAAAAGGCATAGCCATTTTAAGGTATGCAGAGAGATTTCTGTGTAGGGAGAAAACATGTAAATTTGATTGACAGAGAAGAATATCTACTCTAAGGAAAAAATGAGTATCTTTCTTTCTGTTACCAAACTCTCCAGTCTCGAAGAGATGTAACATCACAACACTGCATCAGTTCTCCAGTGATTTACTTCAAGCGCTCTGGTGGTCTATAAACTGTCCCTGACAGGTTTAAGAGACATGGATCACAGCTAGCACATTAATTGATGTCATCTTATTTGCAAACTGTACTGTCTTCACAACCTTTATCATAATGATTTACTTTGCTTTGCAAAATTAGAGAAGATTACTCTTTGAGCTACAGCTACAATAAATGGACTTGTGTTTATCACTGAATAATTATGAGTCGCAATGGGTGGTGAAACACTTTATAAGAGTGTGAGCAGTTGTCTTGACCATGTAGAATCGAAAGCTGTGGAAGCAACGTCAAAAACATTTAGCTAAACAGTCATAGTTTTCATGAGATAAAACCTGCTGACCCTGGCTTTTTCTCTAGTCTCACCATTATGCTGGCATGTATTTCAAATGTAGCAACAACTATAAGTGAACTAGAATGCGCAGATTTCCCTTGAGAAGAATGTAGCAGTTTTGTGGTAACATCTTCTTTATTTAAGTCTTTATTTAACATTATATTATTTAGCGTAAGTACTTGTAAAATAATAATGAAGCAGATGATATATATTTAAACGGCACAAGTTACAACATGCTTAAGTTAGAAAATACTCATGTATACAAACTGATGACACCGACTCACATTTGTCACATGTTGGAGTTTTAACAACTCATCTATAAGTTTGATGCATGTAAAACCAAATTTTCATTTTCATCACAGCAGGGGAGTTTCACACATAACAGACAACCCCATTGATTTCATTTTCCTCTGATGTTATTTTTGGGTGTGCTTAATATGTATGCGGGGGCTGGGGCTATGAATCAGGCAACTACTGAGTCTTCACTCACCATTTTGTCTGATTTTGAAGTAACTTCGGACCAGGATTAACATTTCACACACTATGTTGGCTTGTGCTTTTTACCACTCTGGGTAAAACAACGGGAAACATGCAACATACTTTTGTGCAGATTAACAAATAACCAAACCTTTCCAACTAGAGGATTTTCTTTGACGAAAGAAAACATTCTTTCTGTAGAGAACAGTGTGTCTATTTGTTCCTAAACTCAGCTTGGTGGATCAGCCACAGAGACTGCAAGTGTTGTCAGACATGAGTCCATGTCAGACATGTGGCCTTCATTGCCTTTGGTGAGCTGACCAACTCAAGTTTCTTGCATTAGTCATCACCAGTGATTGATTTACAATATGATTTGTTGAATAGATATGAGTTGAATAATTCAAATATGTCTAATATTATGGAGGCCGGGTTCAAGATTGGTGATAAGTGTGTGCATGTACATAGTAGATGGAATGGCTTCCTCCTGAACGCAAAGAGATGACACAAAGAGGATTTTTGAGTCACTGAGGGGTTGAATCTGTTGTACACTTTCTGGTCTAGTTGGCACAGGAACAAGACACAGAAGTGGACACAGAGGCTACATGTCTGGAAATGCAGTGAGGAGGTGAAGAAGTTCAGACTCTTCCTCCATATATTCTGCTATAATGATGCACCCGCTCACCTCAAAGGATCAAGAGAGAGATATCTAGTCCCCCTTGACCAGTAACAAGGGAGAGATGCAAACTCTGTTGGATAGTCTTTTGGATATACTGGCAATTAACGTAATAAGGTATGTGATGTTCTGTCAGATTTTCTTCTTTTTTTCTAGAATTACACAACTTTCTCACAGTTTAGTTTTTGCTGTGCTTTTTAAAGTGTAGCTGTAAAGGCTCGTATCGGCTGCATTATTAGTGGTTGTAATTCAGGAGAAGATGTTCTGAATGAGAATGGGCTTTGAGGGAAAAAAAGAGCTCCTCTCTTGGAATTATTTTTATCTTGGAATATCTGGGATGTTTATATCCAGCAAAACACGTGTCAATCACATGAGTTTATTGTTTGCTGGTTCAGCTGGTGAGTCCTTTTAATCTTTGCCAGGTCAAACATGACTACCCAAGCTCTTCCTATGCTCCCTAATGTGAACCAAGTCATTTTCTAAACAAACAAAAAACACATCATACATGTTTCACTTTACAAGTTTGGCTGATAGTGACACACATGGTGTACCAGGGCACGGCAAAGTGGAGCATTGTTCTGATTTGTTTCATGATGGTTTCCAAAAAGGGCCGTGCATTATTGCCACTGTATGATAGTGGTAATGCATTATTTCCAGGTCCAGAATGATTGCTATCTCTAATTGAGATATTTAAAGTTATGCAGTCATATTTACAGAATTGGTACATTAAGTAGGGTCAGCTGGCGATGATGAGTTGACCGTTGCCAAAGTCTCATATACCTTTACAGCAGCCTGTTCTAACGCTTCATACAGCTGCTTCCAGAAAAAGGAAATAGATTGGAATTGAGATGCTACATGTTAATGGAGGTTAATAAAAAAAAGTCCACAAGATTGTTATTATTTTGTCATACCAGTTGAAAGTGGAACTGTGGGTGATGATATCATGCCTGACCTATGACCCCTATAATCCTGAGCAAGTTATCCCACTGTGTCGTGTGATTCATCACAAGAGTTGTTTTCTCTATGCATTGATCTGCCTCCAGTAAACAGGGTGCTGCAGTTAACACCAGAGACTAAAACGATGTGGTCAATAGCACTGATTATAGTTCAGTAGATAAATTGACTGAAAACGTGTTAAATAGTCAATTTTGCTGATAACTGGGCTATTGTAGAAATCATTAGCGTATGTAATATACTGTGTGTGTCAAATTAAAAATAGAATTGGCTTTGCATTAGAAAATAAGTTTATTTATTAGGTAAGGATATTAAACATCTTTATTAGAAATATATCCTTCCATCAATAAGTGATTGCTGTCTGGTATGTGTTAAACTTTTAAATGATATACTGGTTTGGTCCCATTGATTTTCATTTTAGTTGTTAATAAGCAGCATATTGACCAGCTGGAAATTATATAGACTCATACTTTACGAACAGAATATAAACCCACATACATTGATAACATAGCAAATGTGGAAACTCTTCTTGAACCATAGGAGGTTCAGGCTATAGTCTTATGATCCAAGCCTCTCTTCACTTGTTGGCTCATAACCTTTGTAAAAGAAATAAAAAATAAAACTGCCAATATATGTTCAATAGTTAAGTATGGTTCAACTATGAAGCAACAAAGTACTTTCATGCTTTTGATATCATGTCAAAAACTACATTTTCTTAAAACTGTGAATGATTTACTCATATTAACTGTCATTGCTATTTATAAAGAAGTATTGAAATGTTTTATAATTTGTAAGAATGACTTTTTGAGGATATTCAGACTAAAGGTTGTGCTGTGATATGCTTTGTTGAAAATCTTTCTGTGTTTGCATCATTATCTGTCATTTTTAGGCCAGTATATAAAAGGAAATGATTAAAAAAAGGAAAGTATCCACTAACTACAGACTTGTGTGGGACTCAGCTTGGACATACACATCATGTTCAATGACTGAGCCATCATTCTTTGCGCTGTTGAGTCATCAACCAGTCCATCCGCAGTGATGGTGCCTTGAAATAGATTAAATGATGACAATCATGTTATGAATCACCATTCTTTCATCTAACTGTGTGTGGATGAGTGTGTTTGTGTATGTGTGTGTTACACAGCCCCTAATACAAACTACACTGCCTTTGATTTTTGTCTTCAATGCAAACATCATAACTGACCTGACTCACACATACTTTTTTTCTTTTTTGCGTACTGTATTATTGTATAATTACTTTGCTGAGATGTCTATAATTGCTACAAACTGCTTTGTTCTGATGCACATAAAGTCATGATCTTCAGATGGTTTGGAGAGTGACTCATGCAACAAGTGCATGTTAGTCATACATCATTACCGCTCTCTGTTGGAGGCAAAAAAGAAGCTTCACTGTTGAAATTTATTTGAATGTCAATAGTAATTTTGTTTTAGTATCATGAAACGTTTTGGCTTTTCTGCAAACATTACAGCTGATGGGGTGGTATCACACTCCAGCCAGTGTGATAGCAGTGAGATCGGTTGGACTTGTTGGTTTTTATGTGTACAAGTCCAGACAGAAATAGTATTTTTTGCTAAACGAGTCCTTCTTTTGTCATTTATATTCTAAAGAAGTCACTGTCCTAAATACGGAAAGTTAATAATTTCTAATACTTTAGTTCCTTCTGTCTGCTTTTTTTTCTCTGTAGGTCTAAATCCTGTCTGAACAGCTGCTTGTGTGAAAATGGAAATTCCTCATTATCCGAGTTTTGAAAGTTTGGATGTTGGGTTTGAAAGTATTTGTGGCATTAAAACTGTCATGTCAAACCTGCTGGGTGTCTGCTAAAGTATCTGTAATGCACATTTTAAATCGAGAGTGTTGAGCAGAAAGGGAAAATAAGACAGCAGGGACAGAGGCAGCAAGAGGAGAGGAAAAATCACAAAAATGAAGCTTTTACTCGCTGATTGCATCCTCTCCTCTGAAAGCTCCATCTCCTCTTTGATACACCTGATGTCAGAGTGGATGTCACAGTAGGTCCATGGTCTGTCTTTCACTCATGGCCAGGTTCAGCACTTTTCTTTTCTTTTCTGGTTAGTGGAGGGATGGCTGACTGATTTTTCTATTACTTACTCTCCTGCCTGCCAGCTTGTCATCCCGCCTGCCTTTTCTGAGTGGGTGCAATTAAAGTGCCAAACATGATCATGCCAGCAAGTGGCAGTTTTTTCTTTTTTTTTACGCTTGAACAATGAATTGAATTAAGATTAATTGGGTGATACAATGAAAAGAAAAAGTACACACAGGTACATGAATGCAGAGTTATATGTGACCATTATTTAAAGTTATTCTGCTTGATTGTCACTATTGTTTATTAAGTCATATCTGGTTCTTTAATTAAGGTAAAGTTATTCCCTTATGTTCATAAACAAGTTGCTCTTTGTGAGTAAAACCAAATTAAATGTATTGGGTGGGTGTTTACATTGCCTAGGGAGTTGTTTGTTATTAATGGCAAGCAGCTTTGCCACCTGCTGCCCTAATGTCACTGGAATCTAGAGAGGTGAGCCCCAAGGAGCACAATGAATATTTAACACTGGAATGAAAGAGATGAGGGGTGAATCATTGAAATTTGATGCATCACTTGAAAATAACAAGAAAGAGAAGCCAACGCAAAATAAAGAGTAATGCATATTTGAAGAGAATCTTGTTTTTCAAAGTAGATTTGTTCACTGTACAAACATTTTCCAAAGACTTTTCACTGCTGTAACTGCAAAAATCATTGTTTGAGAATGAACATGTAGATGCAAGCAAAACTGTGTCGCTTTAAAACTAAATATAAAACAAAACTTTTACCATATTATCAGCTGCCAATTAAGTCATTTTGTAATCATGGTCCATATTTCTGTACAAAAGTAAAATCTCAACACATTACAAGATTCAAAGAATTCTTATCAAAGATGCCTTTTGAAGGTGTTTTGTGCTCAAATGTTGCAAAAAAGCTAAATTTACCGTCCTGTTTCCACAAAAGTGTAACTGTGTTATATCATATCTTCAATTTTACAAACCAGTTCTAATATTTAGAACGAATGTATGTAACCAAAAAAAATCACACAGTGCAGAGAAATCTCTTTAAGCAGGGGTCAGGCTAAATGCAGACTAGACAACTGATTGATGTGTTGCAATTGACAGAAACCTCATGAGAGCTTGATTGAAGCTTTTAAAACCTGAGGTACCCCAATTGGGATCTTTGAGAAGAGATGGTGCCAGATTGTGTCAAACTGCCAGAATGACCATTTTGAAGACCTCGCCTGAACAGTCTGTACTGAAACCTCTCTCACCTCTCTCTTCTGTTTCACTTTGCAGAGATAATAATCACATATTGCACTATGATTTGATGGAGATTTAAAGCTACAGCCATAATTATAATTATATTCCATAATTATATTAATCTTGAAAGGGTGTGTTCTGTTTTAGGTTAGCCAGAAACATTTTTCATTTGTGCTGTGTGCCATCCTCAATTATTCTTCACCAGTACCACATATAGTGATACCATTAAATCCATTGGGAAAGTATATCCAACTTTTGACTGGTAGTGCATCTTAACAAATCACACAAGTATTGTCTTTACTATGACTCCAAAACTATTCAAATATACTTTGTAGTTACAGAGATATTGTGGTTTTGTTGGTATACAATTCTCGACCAGAGGACTAAGAAATAGGCACAGGGATAAGATGGATGGAAGTTAAGCTGAAAGCAGTCCTTTCATGTGATATATAAAGCTTGGAAGCATCCATGTGTCCTCTTATTTTAAAAGCCTACAGCAGTAATGGTATAGGGGTAGATTAGTGTGCATGGCATGGGTAACTTGCATCTGTGGAGTCACATTAATGCTGACTTTCCTGGCATCCAGATGTCAGATTTCAACATTTGAGATTTTACCATAGGAATAATTTCAATAACTGTTTCAGATTTACATTTTAAAAGTAGCTGCAATAATGGCTGTTTTTGCTGCTCTTTGCCTGTGTTTATGTTTTGAATACAAAAAGGTAAATTTACTGTAGCCTGTCTGTATTGATACATAATGTTAGCTGGTGAATGGGCATTTTCTTCTGTGTCATTCCAGTGTTAAAGACCCTGGAAAAACAGCATAAAAGGGGTCACAGCTTTCTCTCACTGCATTTAGATGAATAATGATTCAATATCATAACCAATTCTGTTAGTTTAGGAACCGTTTGTTTAGAATGCTTTGATAAAGTTAGTCAATGTGCTGGTAATATTTTTGTGTCAAGTTACAGGTGAAAAAGCAAAGGAAATGATCAATATCTTTCAGGTAAATCAGCACATCAGCCTTTCAGAAAAGATTTCAGAATGTCAGATTTTGGAAGTTTTTGACTACAAATGACTGTAGTTGGTCAAGGTAATAGTGTTTAAACATAGAATATAATGAATGCTCTCTCACTAACTTCTCACTATGTTCCAAAGTTCTGGTACTGCTTCTTTTTTGGACCTCATTAGGTTGTTTTCTTGCGGGTATCTGCAACAGGATGAAGAGGTCATTTTTGGAGCTGTGTGGCTGGTGGTGTAAAAGGGCCCAAAGGCTTGCAGGGCTTTCAATTAGTCTGTTTTCAGCTTCACGTGGTCACTCAAGTGAGAAAATCAATAACTGGAAGGTTCCCTCTATTACAGACTGCAGAGTTAGAGGAGGCAAACTTAGCTTTTTTTATGTTGCCTTAAATTCACAGCCGTGGAAATCCTCTGAAAATGTCTCAATGAAAACAGATGTAAAGTACAAAATATTTGTATTTTGTGTTTAAATTTATCTAACTTGAGAAATTATCAGCTATCCAAAAAAAAAAAGAATGAACAGGATCTAGGCAAAATAATTGTTGTCTCAGCAACTATGGCCTCCCTTAAAATGTGCAAGGTCAGTTTAGCCCATCAATAAGTGATTCCTACAGAATCTATAGGTTGCATTATACCAAGGCCTGGTGCAATGTGATATAGTTTGCTGTCTCTAGGAAAATATCCTGTACATTTTGGTTAAAACAGTTATAAAATAGTGTCTTGTGGTTTGAAAATGCTTAGAAAGCGATGTCTGCAATCTCTAGAAGTGAAGAGGAGAGAAGATCCAATATGTTCAATTATGTTTTAATCACAATAGATCTTAGAATGATTAACTCCTATAGAGGAAAAATATAATAAAATTAACAAAACAATAACTCTGACCAGCTTCTTGAATAATAAACTAACTGGGGTGGGAGTGTTTGACTCACTCATGCTCCTTAATATCAGCTATTGGGGGATTGGATTTGTTTTGTTTTTGTGTGTGTAGCATCAACTGCAGCATCCCAAATCATTTTCAAAGAAGCAATGGTCTCCTTAACAGTTAAGGGCACGTCTTAAATGAAAGATTAGTTAGATTAGATTAGTTGAGGAAGATGCCCAGTCAGTCCTTAGTGATACTTCAGGCTGATCAAGCAGAAATTGAGCATTGTGGTGTATAAAAAAACATGGCCCATTTTAATGTCACACAGTTCCTCCAGTAAGTACCTTCCAAAAACTGGTAGCAAGTTTCAGCACTGATTTTTTTCAGTCCACCTTGAACCCAGAGTGTTCTAACAATCTCATCTTAAATTATAGTAGCCTACACCAGCACCATCCATGGGGCCATGGGGCCTGGCTCAAAGTTAAAGCTGGTAATCATTGATTCATCACCAGTTCCTCAGTCCTCTCTATCTCAAGTCCTTGTCATTTCATTTTTGGGTTCATCCTGATGTTTCTATTTCTATATGTCATTCAGTGGTGGCCATGTTTCCACCCTTTGACCTTGGCCATGTCTTAAACTGCTTAACACTATTGGGCAATCTTGCTGGCTCAGTTTGTCGTAGGCAGGTAATCACAATATACTGTATATCACTTGGAAAAGGATAAATCCAACAAGCATGGAATTTTCTGTTAATGAGCTGAAAATAGTGCATAAAATACTCAGTGTATACCATGTTATACTGTATATCCGACTGCTACGGTAATATGCAAGATGATTGAGCAACAAAGAGTCATAAATATCTCTAATGCAAATTGTAAATTAAACAACTACAAATACTGGTCTGATAACTCCTTCCCAGCATTGCCTTTTTGCTGACTGGCTGATCCCCTTGGCATCACATTTGAATGTTCAATTGATATTGACATTTTATGAGCAAGTTATTATCCGGTTCAAGCAAATCAAAGGTGCAGCTTTAGTTTTAATCCTGACTTGAGATAGATGTACAAACAAAACCATTTTGATAAGTGAAAGAAACAGACTGGAAATGTGTGGTGGCTGGATGTTTCTGTATTTGTGAGAGTGTTCTTGTCTCTGTGTGTGGCTGACAGCTGGGAACTGGGTGTTAATGCAGTATACATCCCTGCCCTCTGTTCTTTAACTTAGTGCCCCAGAGCATTGATTTCTGAGTTGTATATTGGCTGCAAGCAGCCATATGCACCAATGAACTGTCAGAGCAGAAACAAAGACATCGAGGAACTGCCCCACATCACCTCTTTTATGTGATTGTCATTGCTATTAATTTGCTTCATATATATGAGTTTTTTTTGTGGACGTCACCCTCCTGTTAGTTGACTCATGCTGCAGCCATTAATGTTTTATTAGCTCACACTTCACAGGCCCTTCTGAAAGCTCCTCATACATTTGTAATTTGTGATCCCTGTGAGGTGCTGTTAGAGTGATTCTGTTCTGAGTGTACGTTTTCAGTCGTGTACCTTTTGGGGGGAGGTAGGTTATTAAACAGCTAGCGTGGCTATAAGTAGAGCAGTTTGTATTTGAAGATGTCTTCTGTGTGGAGCGGGTGTGTTGTAGCTCAGGGAATGAAACAGACCTGAAAGTGGTGTTTCTTCTCCGCAGAATGTAACTACACAGAGCAGAAAGCTGTGTCAGCCTGTGAGATGTTGAAGCTGAAAAAGTTCTGAAAGGAAAGAGGAGAAAGTGTTGGTAGATTGGCACTCTTTAATCTGCAATACCTTAATTCTTCATCCCACAGACTGGCTCATATAAGCTGCCCAGATACATGCATTATATCCTACTTAATCCACTCTTTCAGTGATCATTAAGTCTGTGCTAAATTAAGGTCTACCTGATTCAAAGTGTTTATTCTGAACATATTCTGCATCATTATCAGAGTAATCAAGCTTGACAAACCACCGAAAATCCTCACCGGGGTGGTACTATGGGACTTTATCTGGGTCACTAAATATTTATGAAGCCTCTAAGCACATTATGGGTTGTTTTTAGAATCAACAACAACAAGGAGGTAGTCTTTTGAGACTCTGATTCCTATCAGACCACACTTATAAACTTGCTTGCAGCTCAAGTTCCCTACATGAATATGTATAGCAATTCTCCCTTTGTGGCTCTCAGGGAGGTAGATGAGCTGAACACGTCAACAAAGACCATATCTATGTCCAAGTGCTCTGCTGGCAGATTAACAACATTTTGTCAGGGCTGAATATCTTCTGCGTCTCCTCGGGGATCAGGGAATTAGAAGGTCAGTTGCAGCTCTCAGGAATATCCCAGGGGGTGGGGGATGAAGGTAGGGAGAATCTTCTGAGTGTTACCTTGGCAGCAGGCAATGTAATCCACATCAATGGGACAGAGAAGAACATCTTAACCTCTTCTTTTCAATGACACTTATGGAAAATGGAGATGGTGAAATATGTGTGGATGATCAAAACACTCAAAGTACCCAATTTGTTGATAGTCGTTTTATAATCATTTAATGTCATATTCCTGAGATATCCTGCAACTTGTTAATTAATGATGGAATCTGGTCCAGGTCACTTCTGTCTTTACTCGTTATTTTGGTCCAAAGCCCGTCAACTTTTGGTTTGAAGTAAATCTGATGGACTCTCATAATAACATCATCCTTAGATGTAAAACCAAACATACATTTGACTGAGCTTGGTTGTGCAGTTAGGTGGAGCAGACAAAAGCAAAGATCAGAAGAAAGTCTCCCTAGGAGAGACAGAGGGAGGTGAGCAGAGCAGAAGGGGTTAATCCTCCAGAGGAAAGAGGCAAAGCCTCATCAAACGGTGCCCGAGTGAACTGGAGACATGCAATATTGATAAAGAGTAGAGAAGAGAGTGTCCCAGGTGAGAGGAATGAGAGACTGTTCAGGCAAATGCCTGACCACAAAAACACACACACCTCAAGTCGTTTCTTCCACACACTGAATATGTTTTTGCTAGTTGGGAAACAAGTCTGAATTGAGGTACTGTCACTCATCCTCATTTCTTGCTTTTGTTTCCAGAACAAAGTCCTGAACATTGATGGAGTCAAGGTGAAGCTCCAGGTAAGTACCTGAATTCAACATTTAAAAAGAAAGGTTATAGGGAATTATGAGATCTATGCACAAATTTTTACAAGGCTGGTGAAAAAAATGCTGAAAGATAATTATGCATAACGCCAAGTAAGGGGTACAGTCAATCTCCACATATCTGCTCTGAATGGAGGACATAATGTAACCACAGCTGTAAACAACTGAGCAGTGCCACATGGTCTGCATGATTTTAAGTACCGTTATCCAGACGGGTTGAAATGTTGTTTTAACCCTGTTTTCCGCTTTGCTGTCTACTGCTCTGGAGTTAAGATACAGACAGATCAAATAAGCACTTAGCTGTTAATATTAGAGGCAGATTTTTTTCCTCAGGGGTCATAGATCAAAACAGAGCTAAAGTCAGAGTGAATATTTCAATAGTTTTCTTTCGGTGGACAGAAACAAGACTACACTATTGAATGCTGATGCCACCTCATGTCTGTAGGATGGGTTCATAAATTGCATTAACTCATTTTTCACTTTAAGTGTTTTGGCATAAAAAAAACTTTTATGGCCTCAAAATTGTTTGGGGTATGACTTTCCAACTCCCTCCTTATTCACTGAGTGGGAGATCAATGAGTATGCTAATGAGCTCCACCCACTGTTCAGCCTCTCAATTTTCCCTCCAAATCTCTCCTTCAGCTGTGCAAAACTCACTAAGGTGGTTTATTTTGGTAGGAAAAACAACAATAGGGTAATAACAGGGCTTTGAACTGTCACTTAACAAGTCGCAGAGTCATGGACTCGCCACACTGGTCTCATCGACTTTCTGCCCAGGAAAAAGAGACAGTCAGCCAGACAACCACCAACCTGGGGGCTGCTCCTGGTTACAGCCATGTCTCTCTCAGCCGTGTGAGAAGTCTGACATATCGTGCAGCTGCTGTGCAATCGGTTTTTGTACCATGTACCACAGACACATTTTGTTTTCTCAGAGAAACAACTGACACAGCCTGGAAATTCAAACAGTTTACACTTGACTGCTGGCAGGGCTGCTCAGGACATTTTCCCCAGCAGCATGAGTTGTGAACAGAGACAGAGAAAATATGCCCTCTTTAACTCGGTCTCAGTCTCTCCCAGATAAATGGCTTGGATAACATCAGCCTTCATTATAGGTTTAATAGCAAACCCAGCTGGTTTTTGGGTCCAGTTTGATACTATGGGTTGAGAATCATCCCTCCTATGCCAATCTGCATCCCTTTTTTTGTCAAACACAGGAGCGCTGGGAGTGTGTTGCTAGAAATAAAGAGTACAAGCGGCTGTTGCCTGCTGTAAGGAAAGATCTATTTATTCTGCCTTTCAGTGAGTGAGCAGCCCTCCTAGTCAGTTCTGGAGGACTGCGCTACTACAGAGCCCTACAGGGGTAGTGGAGCAATGAACCTCAGACAACAAAGGGCTATCTGCCCCAGCATCTTGAGAGAAAACACTCATCGGACATACCTGCTTGCTCATACTTGCAGTATCTCAAGAGTTACATTACAAATTAGTTTAGCAGCAAAATCAGACTGTTGGCTTTCTGACTGCGGACCAGTGTCCTCACTGGTAGGCTATGTCTTATGGGACACAGCATGTCTTCAAATAAGGTCAATCAACTTCTGTCTTAGTTTAGCAACGTTGGGAAATATATGAAAGTTTCCTGAAACTGACTTCATGCTATCACAATCACAGAGCTTGTCATGTCCGAAATTTTAACAACCAGAATAAAACACACTGACTTGCTTCTCCCAACTTGTGCTAGCTTCTCTTAAAGGAGACATATTATGCAAAAATCACTTTTATAAGTCCTTGGAATAGTCTCTTACAATGTTCTAAGTCACGA
>JAOXYM010000022.1:13336840-13349993 GCA_028567055.1 Leptatherina wallacei | reverse complement strand
TGGAAGATCTGCAGCAGTTTTCTGCAGGGGTTAAAGGCTGCCAGCCTCCTCAGGAAATACAACCTGCTCTGCCCCCTTAATCATCTGCCATCAGATGATTAAGTTATTAATGTGTGGGAATGAGGTAATTAATTATCTTGTGGCCACACATTAGTATCTATGGTGTCTGCCTGGTGACAGCCACAGAAAGAAACTTAACTCGTGGCTACGCATTACTAAGTTGTGGCCACGAGGTACTATGCATGGCCACAAAATGTAAACTCATGGCTCGGGCTCGCCGATTAACCGACTAAAATTTAAATCACAATTACAATCTGGGATTTCAACGATCATAAAAGCAAAATGATCCGCATACTTTATCTCCTTCGCAGTTTACTCTCGGGCTGTTTTTCAGCTGCAAATCGAGTGCCACTGGCAAATTTGAAGCAGAAACGGACACAGAATGGATCTTTTACAAGGACAGTTTAGCTTTAAAATTCTGCAACATGGTTTTCTGAGCAAGACTGAGGTGTTTTATCACCCAAGTTCTCCAAATAATGCAGGAGAAGGTGACTCAAACCGGCCACTGGTTGAGAAATAGATTGAAACTTAAACTCACCACACAGAGTTCTGATGTATTCAATGCAGCTCGGAAATCACAACTCTAACAGTCTACCTCGCACAATGACCACTACAATATCAAGAAATAAACAAATCAGGATTGATTATGTCTTTAAAGTCCATGTGGGCTTTTTAACAGCTTATGAAGACATATAATTGTTATATAAGTATTATAGGCTAATATAAATATCCTGTTTAAAAATGTTTTAAAATGCATAAAATGAAAGAAAAAAGATTTCAAAAATTCTGCAATTTTTTATCAACTGACAACACTATATATATATATATATATATAGTCTGAAATGCTGAAGACGGCATTCTTTAAAAGCCGCTGTTAATGTTCAATAAATCAATGTTATCAAAGTTAATGAATAATCATGTTAAATGATCGAGATCAAAATTTCAATCAAAATAATCGTGATTATGGTTTACAAACATAATTATAAACAAAGTTGGCATACTTACTGAGGCATTTACACACAACATTAATGATAGAACATTAACTCTCAGTCATGAAGTTTGATAATGCATTTGCTGTAGAGACACAATATAATGCTGTAAGGGAGATGAAACCTGCAGCTGCTTGTCTTCATTCATATTTCTGTCTGTCCCCAGGGCATGTACTGGCTTCAAATGAAATGGCTGCCTGCCCACCACATAGCTGTTAGTTAAATGTCATGGCACCACCGCACCAGATGGTGATGAGAGAAACTGTCAGTAAATATTGCAGCAATATAAAGTGAAATACCAATCATTTATAATCAAGGGAGACTGGCATTTAAAAAGTGACTCATTTCAGGTTTGGAAGTGTTCTTGAAGGATGCAAGAATATTTTTTTCCCATCATATTCCATATAAGTTGGTAAAATAAATGATATGCTGTAATCTTCATTCAGACATTTACTGTGAATTTGTCCTCTTCATTGAACATTATTAATGTGTCAGCCAGAGCATGTTAGTAGATTACTGTAGTCACATATGATGCAGCCAATGGAGCATAGCAGTCAAAGTGTTGGAGGTAAAATGATCCATGAGGGTTTAAGAAGCTGCTTTCTGTAAACATTTTCATTTACTTTAATGTCAACTGTAAATTGACAAAACAGATGGGGCACTTACTGTACCAGGAAAAACAATGCAAGATGAATGAACGTGTTTTCAAAGTTGCTTGCTTCAGTTGAATCGATTCCAATAGAAACAAAACAACTTTCAATACCCCTCTGGCTGAATTTGTTGGAGGTGCTCAACAGAAATGGTTTCAAAACTGATGGAAAAATCTCTTGAAGTTAAAAAAAGAAAAAAAGGATGGCCTCTCCCTCATCTCCCTGCTTTTTGTTATGTAACGGCATAATTTCTGCATGTTCATCTGAGAAGTGCCTTTTATGTTCCTCTGAGTTCATGGCAGCTCTGCAAAAAGCAGCTCTTTATCTTTAAAGGGAGCTGACAAGTCAAATGTTGAAGCTCTTCAGGCATTTTCTAATCTAAAAGTATGATTGAGAAAAGTGTTTGTCTCCTCTTTTACTGCCATGGAAAGCAACTATTTCAAATAATCAACTTTGAATGAATGAATGAACTTTGAACTGCAAATCCACTGCTTTTACTATATAAAAGCTGATCCAAGAGGCATAAATCTGTTAGTTCTGTACATTTTACTTCCATTACCTTCAAAATATTCTAATGTAGTGGCAATGTTATCATGAAATGAAATATTCAAGACTAAACAGCCTAAGAGCTATTTCTGTTAACAGTTTGAAGAAAAGAATTTTGAGAAAGTTATTCTATTAGATTTATAGTTCATAAAAAGAGAAAAAATATGCTTTTAAAGAAGAAAAAAGACATAAGATGGTAGGCAGGTGCTTTTCTTTCTTTTTTTGTCACTTCAGGAAAAATCTTTTTCCTCCACTTCATCGGGCATCATAAAGATTCACCACTTTGTCTGGCACTGAGAGGATTTACACTGTGTGGTCTGTGTAATATGTATATACTCATTCAGGCATCGTCTGCTAATGTCCTCCCAAAATTGACAGACCTTGTGCCTTTAGGGTCAAAATGACTCCGCCAAGTTTACCTCTAATTTAATGCATATAGTATAAATTGTCAAAAATGTATTTGTCCAACCTTTAGTCTGGCATGAATGAAATATAACGAATCCCATTATTTTCAGACTATTTGATTAATACAAGTTATGAAAACACAAATTTCATGTGGGGTCAAAATGACTAAAAAAGGACAAGAAGAGGGTTAAAAAATGCTTCCTGGTCTTTACTGTCCTCAAAGAAATCCATATGTACAACCTTTTATCATGTTATTCAATACAAATAAATCTAAGTACTTGTTTTTGAAATAGACAAAGGTAAAGTTAGGCACTCATGTTCAGCCAATGTGGCTTAAAATTAATTTGGTGAAAAGCTTCAGTCTCACTCAGGCTTATATTCACTGACTGCAGCTTTTCAAAGCACATCAGTCATCGGGACATGTCTCACACCCATGTTTCTGGGCAGACACTTCAGCTGCTCTTTTACAAACATGAAGCCTTTCTGTTCCCTGTCATAGACATCAAAGCTGGTTGTCTGTGTTGTTGTTTTTTTTTTGGGGGGGGGGGGGTTGCATTGTGAAAGGTTATGACAAAGATGCTTTTTTCTGATTATTACTGTTCTTATTGCTGAATTCTATTTGCTTATTTGTTTCTGCATGCGTGAATGTGCATCATCTCTCTGTCTGTGGTACATGTGAGACACAGAGCCACACTGTTTAGTTCAGCTGATTAGACCTCTCAGGGGAGAAGTCCTACTTTCTCCTTGCGCTCCTCTGAGTTGGCGTGATCTGACTCTGCCTGTTGTTGGGAGCAAACTTCTCCCCTCCGTCTCTCCGTGTAATACTCTGATCAAAGCTTGGCAAGAATAGCGTTGTCACCCATAGCAAATCTGCTTTGACAAAAGTGCAATAGAGGGAAAGTTGGGGCATGATGAATAACTCAGAGGCTCCATGAGGAGACTTAGTCTCATTTGTTGTTATAGTTAAAGCATGACCTGTGATTTATAGCGCTGAAATTGAGTCTGTTTACAGTATTAGGATGCAGAGTTATTGACAATAACACATCAGGGAATTCAAGGACAAGTCCAATAGATTTTGGATTGTTTATATCCATTGTCATTCTGCTGTTGGAGTCACATTCATCTTATATTCTATATCTGTTGATTATTCTAATGTAGCGCTATTGGAAAAGCCATTCCTGATCCTATTTTTGTTTTTCACCAGATGTTTCTCACTGGCAAACAATCTATGTATCTCTGCCACCTGTTTAAGCTCTAGTGTTCAACATTAAGCACTTGAAAGAAAGACTTTGCCAAACAATGTGAATTGAAAACAATCTCTTTAAAATGATTTTTTAGAGACGTCTCATTTTCATGTATGAGTCTAACAGCAAATGAAAACTACTCAACCCATCCAACTTCATCATATTAGGACCTAGCATTTCACAAGATTGTAAAGAAAATAATAAGCGACATAAGATCGAGCAACAGTTTCCAAGGTTAGAAATACATTCCTCAGATGAAAAAGATATATTATAGTTGAGAGCACCAGAAATTCTAATATCAAAATACAAGACAGTTCAAATAAAGGCTTGAATTTCATTACAACAGTTTGTGATGTAATGTAAATCTGTGAAAATGCTTCCAGGATGTGGGGTTTTGATAACTAAGTGAGAGGAGTGTGGGGGTATCGGATAGCTGAGCTAGATGAGTAGGCACTCCATGCACAGAGGCTGAACACAAAACACAGCTGGCCCAGCGCTCTGTGCTGCATGTCATTCCCGTCTCAAATAAAAGTCCATTAGTGCCAACAAATCTTTTGAAAAAAAATGTGAGAGAAGTCTGAGAAGGTTGCTGTGGATTGTGGAAAAAGCTCAAGACAAGGCATGTAAAGAGCTTAAGGCTCAACCAGAGGATCTAAAATAGAGATGTTTTACAGCTCTATGGAAACCTTTGTCTTTCCTTAAAGATACTCCTAAAGATAAGCTGCAGTTGTTCTCGGATAACGTTGTACAGCTCTTTGAGAATGTGCTGCTTTAGTTTATTTCTTGGTCATAAAATTAAACTTATTTCTATAAAACAAACCCAGTATAACATGGTGGAACTTCTGTCATGATAAAGGGTTCCTTTGCTTCCTGTGGTTAGAGGTCACAAGTAACAAAATACAAATACAAGTATCTTTACTCTTGAGTTCTTATCTTTGACAACTTTTTACTTTTACTTGCAGGCTTGTTACTTTAGTTTTAATGTATTTGATGGACATGGTGGGTTATTTTTTGTTTTGCATCATTCTGCACCTTCTTGACATTAAGACTAATTTCAGGCTACATAGATGGGACAGTGAAATTTAGAAATAATGATTCCTTAGTGTATTCATCAGTGCGAGACAAACGTATAAAGAAGGAACAACAAAACATTCACAAACAGACAAGAGAGAGACTCAAATGCAACGTCTGCCACAAGATGAGTCAGTAATGATGTGGATCAAAGTAAACCACACAACACTGCAAATGAATTCAGCCTAGTAGGTTATCACTCATCCGTGGCTTTTTTGAGTGAACTGTTTCAAGGAAACTTCTTGGGGAATGCATCAAGTGTGTTTTTATTATTGTCTTTATATTTTTTGAAATTATATTTAATGTCAGAAAGGTTTGATATTCTTCCAAAATTTTCATTTGAGGTTCATTTATCTTTGCACTGAAGCAGCTGGTAGAATTAATCCTCAAAGGGTTACTTTATTACTCATTCGTTATCAGTTAGGTTCCTGTAATCTCTAACCCCTACAACATATACTGTTTTAAAATGTTTCTGCTTTCTGAAACAAGTCTATGTAAGTAAAGAAATCGAAAGCAGCCAACCTGGATTGTCTTTCTGTTGTAACAACAGAAGTAAAACAGATCCAAGGCAACATCAGAAGTGTCCTTGCATACTGTAACAAGTGACAGCTTGTCTTGACAGTGTCACCAAACAGCCTCCAGCAGCTGTCTACCTGTCTTTAAATTTTCCTTTTCCTCTGATGCAGTTTCTTTGGTCTTTGCCCTCTCTCTCACTCCAACTGTCTTTCTATCTTGCAGCCTTCTGGCACCCTCTGAAACACCTCTGCCTCTGTGGTGTCACTCTTCCTGTCGTCATCACCCATTGTCTCATCAGCTCTCACCATTAGGTATCGTTTTATTTGATGTATTGTTTGAAAGCAAAGGGGAACTTCTCATTTAAATAAACTTTTAACTGGTATTTTTATTTATCAAAGCCTTAGAGAACCAAAAGAAAGTAGATGCACTTTTTGTGAACCAGAAATTACTTGGTTGTATTTTATAGGACTTGTTTATCTTTGTTTTATATGTTTTATTGGCCTTTACAAACAGAGTCAAATTTGAGCTGCATCTGAATTGTCGCAGTGTCTTGGAGCTTTAATGCAAGGGTAATGAGAAGGTATAGAAATTGATCACTCCTTGACACCATGCCATTATCATTGACTTTTGGTTCCCTGAGCATTTGGCCAGAAGTTTTGGTATTAGTCCTGAACAAAAGATCAGTAAGCCCAGCCCATTTCCTCTAGAAAATAATCTAGCCATGGTCACTGAGGATATTATTTATTTGTAGTGTGGTATTTATTTGCTTGGTGCTCATTATAATAAATAAATGGAATATTCTTATTCTTTTATTTAAAGAGTTACATTAGCTTTTAGGTGCACTATTTTTTCATTTTAAAGCCCCTCTCATAAATCTGTTTTATACAACGGAAAACTTTTTTATGTGAAATTTGTGATTATAATGGCCACAACTAACTCTTTTCTTGTAATATCATTTAGCCTACTCCACTCATTAAACTGAGCTCTATAAACTACTTCATTGATCCATTTAGTTGTCTGCTGATTCATTATTTGTATCTCACTTCTGTTATGAGACTTTAGGAAGCCTTAACTCTTCTGACTGAAGTTATAAGTGGCATCATCTGGAATCAGTGATTATATTTGTGAAATGACCCATGAGGGGCTGCGCTATAAACAGCCAAATGATCTAATTACAAGCTATGGTTCATCAAGGGTAATTGCAGCATATGGAGAAAATCACTCAAAGGCAAAGCTGTAATTTGTTATTTATTTTCCTTGCAAAGGTTTGGATACATTTGTGGGAGGAAGATGCAGCAGGGTTGGGCAATCAATAACACCACCCAAATATCAATCTAAACCAGAATTTATTAAATACACAAATAGTATAAATATTATAGCCACAATTGGCAACAAACCATGGCAACAGGTATGTAAATGATAGGAAACCTTGCCATATAGTTTAGATTATACTGAAAACTGGCAATTTGCCTCATACAAAATGTTCCTCATTATATTTTACCTGATTCATTGTGCCAACCCAGAAGTTTATAACTTTCTTCGAGAAGCTGTTGGTTCAGCTGAGCTGTGGGCTCAGGCTTGTCTTCTCAGTGGTCCTCTGACCTTCCATCCATTTTACAGAAAGGAGGAGCTTATTGCCTGATTGAAGAACCTTGCATGTCTGACAGTTAACTCCACAGCACATAAAATTACAAACATGATTCAGTATTGATTTAAAGAAAGCTACAGGATTGATTAAATGACAAATGGTCTACATGTTAACGGTATATTGAGTGGTTGCTGCAAAAATTGCTCTTGAGTGGAATGATTATCAAGAATTATTATACATTAGCTGAAAGTGATATAAAATGAGAAAGTCAATGTACATCTTTAATTTATTTTTTTTATATTAATCATTGATAAAACTTATCAAACTTTTTTTTCTCAGAATTTAAGAGTTGAAAAACATTTGACTTTTGACCCAAGTCTAGAGAATAACAAGTATAGAAAGCCTATTCAGCATAAAGGGAAGTTTGGTGGCTTTTGTTCCTGTTGATCAATACACTTTGTAACTTCCTTTGTGAAAGTTTCTTATTGGCATGTGGCTGTCCTACTTATACTGGATCGGTTTGACTTTGAAAAAAATTACTGAGATGCCATTTTCCCAGTGTAACTGTAAAGAGGTGAGGGACTGATCCTTTCACATGAAAAAGACTTACTTATAGTAAAGATACATTCATGAGGAACATATTAGCATTGAAATATTTTTATTTGTGAAACATAAAAGCTGTGTTTGGACTCGGTGCATTTACTAGATTTGATTAAATGACATTATTTGGTGGATATTTTTAATGACACATTCCCTGTCAACACTAGGTTAATCCAATATGTTTTGACTGTCATCATAAAACAAGAATGTCCCTTGTGGAACTTGCTCATGAAAGATGCAAGATGGTCGAGGCCGAGACTTATCTCAAGTAGGTTAAAGCATCTCTGCAAGATTGCTACAACAGAAAATAATGCACAAACCAGTATGTGCATATGCTGTACATCTTTTATGACTGCTTTATGATTGTGAACTAGGAGGTAGTTGATAATGGCATTACTACAAGTTGAAAATGAATGTCTCTATTAATGTCTGTGGTGGCCATAAATACACTGCCACTATATGTGCAGCCTGCAAGGGAGAAATGCATTGTATAAAACACAACAGCAGAAGTTATCCAATGAATATAAACATGCCAGGAAAGATATACATCAGTATTCTTCTGAATGGATGGGGTATGTTATGGGATACAAAAAAAGAATAGTCATCACAGCATTCAAAGACAGGTAACCATCACCATATCCAGAAAGTAACTTGTTTACTATAATAAGAAAAGATTCATTTTATTTGGTTGCAGATCTTCACTTGGACAACTGTCTGCAACACACAACCATAGCTGTTCCAGTTATATGTCCACTTCAATTAAGTCAGCATATCTTCCAATGATATTTGCATCACCCTGACTCATGGCAACGCAAGGTTATAATGTCCCTGTCATAACCCTGAAACATCCATACAGCCTTCCCTAATCATGCACTTACTCAAAACATATACTAAAAAGTTATTCCTTGTTAGGAGCATATCGAAGCTGACACTGGACAACCCTTACCGGGTCAACAGTGCATCTCGATGCTCACCCAAAAAGATAGTCAAATGTGCACACTCAAAATTAAGCTCACTTAGATACCCCAGTTACCTTAAAGCCAAGTTCAGACTACATGAGTTTCAGATTGTTGTATATTGCAGAACACCGATATGCTTGTGATCAGGAGTTTTGAAGTCTTGTTGGCTTCACACTACACAGCTGATCACCTACAGGGTGTCACAGTGAAAGATGTTGTGCCAGACATAAGCCCTGACTTGTTGGCACCCTATGGCCCACAAGGGAAATAGTTTTTCAGTTTTTCGTGTCCTTAAGTGGCATCTCCATACCTTCTCTTTCTCACATTTGTTATATAGCTGACTAGAAATATCAGACTGGCAAAAGCATTCTTTCCTAAATCGGACCAAATTAGCCAAGTTTCCTGAGTCAAACCAGACTGTACTTTCATTGCCATGTTCTTCACCATGTATGCTTGTAAAAGTCTTCCAAGATTCCCTATTCATTTTCCCTCTCTGTCTCTTGTGCTCTCATTAGCTGGAGCTCCTTAATGCCGTCCCAAAAATATCTAGCGTTCTAGATATGTGTTTGAAGCCTCTGATGTTTCAGCAAGCTTACAAATCATGTCTTTTAAGCATTTACACAAAGCAATTGGAGACCACCATTTTATACAGAGACAAAACTTTCATTTTAGAGGATGCTTTGGGGTTCATAGTGTGACTGTGTTCAGGTTTCTCTGTAAATCTACACAAAAGGTTTACAGTCCAGGCAAAAACATACAAAGCCTATTTCATCTCATTATTGAACATTACCTTTGTATAGCTGTGACCCCCATCAATCCCATTACAAACACCAAATCATCAACACAATTAAGCATGGCGTTGATATGATGGATATTATTTCATCAGGAAGTTTTACAGGTGTTCATCACAGCTAATTAACTGCTCGTTAACAGTGAACGGATGGTTCAGCTGCTGTCAGAGCACATTCAGCCGGAAGAGCTGTTTGTTCTCCTGCAAGGCTAGTGTCTTTCCCTTGTGTATCTTTAAAACAGGATGTAGCAGACAGTGTTGATTAATCTGTTGATGTTTGTTACCGTCCCTCTTACAGTACTCCTCTTCCTCACATGCTCTCTTGATATTTAACACTTTCATTTTGTCTTTGGCTTATTTTTTTCCTGTGTTTTGTCCGCAAAATTTTCCTCCCTTAACCCCTATTCATCATCTAAAAGCAACTGTCACTCTCCATTTCCATCTCCTCTTTATTCATGTTATTAGATTTAATGCACATGTTGTCCTTGTCAAGTCCCCGACAAGGCTTTCTTGTTCTGAGGCTTTTTTTTATTTTACCTTTACTTAACACATTATGTTTCATATTTTGTTGTGCTTCTTTTTGTGTGTGTGTTTTGTGTGCATTTGTAACATATTCTGCTTTCATTCTTTCTTTATGTGTATTTGCCAGGCTTGGCTGACTGAGATCAATGAATATGCCCAACAAGATGTGGTGCTGATGCTGCTTGGAAACAAGGCAAGACACAGATTTTTGTCACAATAATAGACCATCCAAAAAAAAAGTTTACAAATGATTAACTCTTGTTTATTTTAAATGACTTTATGTTGATGTTGGGACTCGTGAGCATGTTTTTGTCTTATACCAGGCTGAAGCAACTCATGACAGGGTGGTGAAGAAAGAGGATGGTGAGAGGCTCGCTAAGGTAAAGAACTAAGTTAGGGAAATATTGCCCAAGTTTTGTTTAAATGTGTCCGAATGTAAGGCTGCTCAAACAAAAATCCTTCCTTGTATTTGTTTTAAATCAAAATCAAAAGAAACTTTATGTCATCAGTGAATGTAGCAATGTCTCTTTTCATCTAATCTGAACCACTTTTTTTATTATTGCACTTTTTATTGCTTGTGAGAATATTGATACTGCAAAGAGGATCATTTATATATGGATCAGTTTATTTCTTTAAACTGTAAAAAAAATACTTGGAAAACTGTAAAAACTACAGAACTAAAAACATAACAAAATTTTGACCAAAAAAAGAGACTGATGTTTTTGTGTATATTATAACTGCTCTCCTGTTAAAAGCGTGTGTAGACTTCAGATCCCTTTTCTGTTTTTCCACTGAGAAGTAAAAGCTTTTTTAAAAAGTGTTAAAAATTTCATGTCTGCACCCTGAAGGGTGTCAGACTGAATAACCATCATTACTTTCACTCTGCAGGAATTTGGGGTTCCGTTCATGGAGACCAGCGCCAGGTCAGGTCTCAACGTAGAGTTGGCTTTCATGGCTGTGGCCAAGTGAGTATAATTCTTTCTACAAGTGTTGTGAAAAAGGTCAATAAAGAGGTAGTTTTACATTAGAGGTGCATATTTTGGCAATTTACTTAACAAATTCCTTGATTCCTTTTTGAAATGGGAAAATAATGGCCTCCAGGAAGCCATCACTGAACTCCCAGAGGCTGATCCATTGGTATCAATTTATTTATAAAGCCTTAATCGGCAAAAGCCTGCTTACCTCCGCTCTTTACTTAATATACATAACAGTGATCGAAGGTTATGTTCCACTAACAACATTAATTTACTTATCCCAAAAGCCCACACAGCCTTTTGGCCGTTTTGCATTTCAATTTGCTGCTTCTAATGACTGGAACCATTTACAACTGAATCTGAAACTTGGCTCATTCATTCCACTCTCATCTTTCACAAACTTATTGCAAAATATTGTCTGTGATTGCTGGTCCTGTTTTTAATTGCTCCTTATTGTGTATGTTGTTTTTCATATCATGTAAAATGTGATTCATTGTATTATGCAAGTTTGTAATGTATGCTTTATTGTTGCCTCTGGCCCAGGTTGTCATTCCAAATGAGAATTAGTTCTCAATTGACTCACCTGGTTAAATATTATTGTTATTTTTCCCATATTTTAATAAACCTATTCTTGATGCAGACACTTAATGTTCACAGCTAAATCGACTATTTAATTTGACAAATAAAGTAAAAAAACATGTTAATTGTGTTATAAAATGCATGAAAAACAACAATCTCGTATAAAATCCTTATTTGAAAAAATTCTGAATAAATACTTTAAAATAGCAAATATGAGTCTGGTTGAATGGTTTCCTAAAAGTAATATTAGTGATGCCTGACAAGACAGCAGACATTTTTGGGACGAATCTGGGCTACTTATGGCACTTATGTCTCAGTTACAACACTGACAAGTGTTGTATGAGCCAGAAGTGGACCAGATGTCAGTTGCCAGCCGAGCTTGAATTATGGCAAGTCTCCTGTGGGCCATATGTGGTCCAGATGTCAATTGTTGGCCTGAATATGGATTACGGCAAGTATTTTGAGTGCTAAAAGAAGTCCTAAAACAGGAATCCTTACTTATGGCAATTTATTTGTGGGCCATGTGTGGCGGTCATGTGGCTGAGTTTTGGCAACTCTACCCACATATAGTCAACGCGTTAGTCAAGGCCAAATTTGGGCCACACAAAAATGCACATTTGGACCATATTTTGGCCAAACATTTTTTGCTATCTGGGTGTATTTTAATATTGTGTGCACACAGCATAACCTTTTTTCATAGCTGACAATATGGCTTGTGATTGAAGTAAATGTTTAGGTAAATGTCAATTTGAAAAAGGGCTATAACTTGTTTTGCACATTATGATAATTTGGACTAACAAGCTAATAAATTTAATGCACAACATAATTATCATCTAAAAACAAGATAACTTGAAACAGATTTTTTGTTTATTTTTTTAATGCACCAGTGGCTTGAGGGGCTCTGTAAAATGCTGGCTTCCACTGTCAATAACCTATACTATTCTGATTATCTAAACCCTTCATAGTAGACTTGCTGGCAGTTTGCAAAATACCTCAAAATAATTATCTTAGCTTTGTACTACAAAGTTCATCTGTATGATTAGCAGTGTGAGCCGGGTGAGTGACTTGTTTTAATTCAGACATATGAGACAGTAGAAAGCTCCACCTGGTGGTGCATCCAAGCACCACAGCATGTACTGTAAATCTACTCTACTGATCAGTTAGAAAACATTATCATTGTACAAGCTGGAAACAGTTTGACCCAAAAGAAAAAAAAATCTTTATTTGAGGTCAATTTTTTGTGGTTTAAAGTTTCACAACTCTTACAATGTGGATGTAAATATTCTCAAACTGAAGCTTATTATATGCCCTTGCTTTTTCTCAGGGAGCTGAAGCACAGGTCCATGAAGGATCCCAGTGAGAAGTTTAAGCTTCAGGAGTATGTAAACAAGGAAATGAAGGGCGCAGGGTGCTGCAAGTCTTAAATGGTTCTATGTGTGTGTGCCTGTTTGTTGACTACTCTTCTCTATATATCATATGTGATCATATCTGGACTTATCAGAGGTGAGGAGTCAGCTCCAGTGAGGTATAAATCTTTTCTGGCCTTTTGTTTCTCCATTCTCAAATCTTGTTTTCACTACATAAACCTCCATCTGTTGTCCCCTTCTATCATGGTTTTGTCCACCTACCTCCTTCTGTAGCTGTGAATGTAGCCTGAGGT
>JAOXYM010000022.1:13325070-13336829 GCA_028567055.1 Leptatherina wallacei | reverse complement strand
ATAGCACACCTCAGTCAGCTCCCAATTAATGGACATTTTCATCCATAACTGTCGCTGCACAAATAGCTTTTTGACCTTGGAATATAATTGCATTACCTTGTGTGGTTAATTCATTCTGACAAGATTTAATCACACCATAATTGTATTTATTGATAGGAAAATGCATGATTTTTTTTTTAAGCCTATTATTTTCCCACAGCTACTTAGCTGTGGATTAATCTCTATACACTGGATGTGCTGTGATATTTCTTATGTTTGTGTTTCAGTGTTTCCACAGCAATGTTTCAACAGGCTCACTGAGACAAGTTTAGCTCATCAGCATAAAGTCAAAGTATTTCCATGGTTCAGTTGTAGATATTTAGGAATATATATTGCTTAACACACCGCAAAAGCTAATGGATGTTGCTATTTTGGATACAAAAGCACAGAGTATAAAGATATAAATGAATTCAAGCATAAAGCAGTTGAAATAAATGTACAGAAACATGAGTCATGCATTAATAACTTTTACAGATATATTATTGTACATTGTATACAATGGGGTTTTGACAAATATTATCTAAACTCCTTTTGTCTGCATGTAAAAACAGTTCAGTAGAAGAGAATATCACTTTAGGTGGAAAAAGAAAAATATGGATGAGATTAATTAGTTCAAGTGTTGTATATGAAGCATATATGTAGATCTCTGTGTTTTATTGTCATATCTGTAATCTTGGAAAACTGTATTAGGCTGCTTTAATTGCTGCTTTACGTTTTTTTTTCTTTCTGTAACATAAATGGGATATATATTGCCATGTTTTCTAAAAATTATTTGAACCAGTATGTGTCATGTCATCTATTACAGTATTTGACCAATTCTTCATTAAACACTGACTTCTTTTTGTATGATTTTGTATTTTTAGGTTCCACCTTATTCATAGAAACCCTGTAAATGGTCTATCTCTGTCAGAACATTTTTCTGTACGTTCAAAGTCTTGTCGTACCCCCCCCACCCCCCCATCCCCCCACTTTAACTCAAAGTTTGCAACAATTAAAAACCAAATGACGTTTATGTGGCATTCATGCTTTTAATAGCAGCCATCCATCATACTCACACAAATAAATTCTGTTCTTATTCTCACTTTCAGAGCATGCAACTGCTGATTAATGTGTGCAGCAGAGTCAGTGTCTTGTTCAGTGCTACCGGAGCAAATGCATGGCATGCTTAACTCTTCAAGTTTAAACGTAAAGGTCACTGCTTCCATTATGATACCAATTAAATAACATCCATGTGACTTTCTCTTCCATGCCTGCACAAATTATTTAACATGTAGACCTGCAGTCACCGGTTTACTGAGGTTAAGGAGCCGGTGGAGATTTTATGAGGAGTTCAGTGTGAGTTTAAAACCGTTCATTTGTCTTCCTCTGCTGAATGAATCATCCAAGACATGAATATACAGTAGATGCCAATTTGATCATAATCTTGTTAATGGTTTCCAGCACAAGAAACAGTGACGCAAACCATAGCACTCCAGTCCATGTGTCTGCAACATTAAAAGATTTAAAAAGCAAATTAGACAGTTAAAAAATATATAAATATTAAGAATTAAATATCTTTGTAAACACATATAATGAAAAATATATGTTTGTATGACATTAATGTATACTTCATTGTTGACATATAACAGTCTTTTCATAATGTTAATTTGCTTTCATATAAATAGTCAAAGGTGAGCCGTTTGTACACATTGTTGAAATGCAAATTCAATTCAGCTGCAGAAAGCAACAGTAACAGAAGTGTGGACGCTTATATATCTGATTACAGAGGACAACACATTGACATCTCTTCACATGGGAGCAGGAACATTTCAGATTTTTAGACAATTCAACAAATCTGCACATTCCGGTCAGCAGGACTGTCCCCATAAGTCACATCACACACCAGCTGAGTGTGTTAGGCTGACATTCAAGAGGAGTGACTGACATCCACAGAAGAAATCAGTCTGGTGCGTGCTGCAGGTAAGACTGAGAAAGGTGCCAAGTGGAGGAGGAAGAGTAATTGAGGGAATGGTCAAACTCGTCTCATCTTTGGGTCCTTTATATATCACCTTTCAGTTTTTATAGGGGCCACCAACAGTTGTCAAAGAGCAGCGATTATCATGGTTTGTGTTTAAAATATGCCTCCACTGAAGAAAAGAGAAGAATATATCAGACTCATTCAGTAAGCAAAAACAAACAGTGATCACCTTCTTCTTCAGTTTACCTGCATACTCCTGTGGCAGCATTGGCCTGTTGACAACAGTCTGAAATGCTTCCATCCAATCTTTTTGATCCTTTTCAGTCTCACATGCAAAAAGAAACTTCCTGTCCGGTGTCACTATGGTAATTCCAAACTGCCAAAGGTAACCCTGAATGTTGGGAGGAAGGCCAGGAAGCACAGTGTAGTTGTTTTCCTTACTGCCAATGAACACCTCGCCTCGTGCATAAGCATCCTAAAAGCAAAGAGAGTGAGAAAAAGGTCTGTGTTATTCTCCAGATTTAAAAAGAAAGCATGTATGTTTGAGTGTCACAGAAAGGTGTAGTTTCAATCTTAGAAAAAAAAAAAGAATTATACTGTATACTGTCCAGAGAGAAGTTTTTCTGACAACACATACCAAAGAAAATGTGGATAAATGGATGTTTAACAGATCTTTTCTTTGTGTCATTGTGCCTTTTAAATAATTTGAGGTAAATGCAGAATAGATAAAAGGCTCAATAGTATCTATTAGTGACTTTAGATGTGCAACTTTAATACCAGTGGATCTTTGAAGTACATCAGCCTCCTGTCATCCATGGTAAACCACCTTTTCTTGAAACCCTCTGTGTGCTGGAGAACAGAAACAAAGAAGGTTCAGTGCACCTTGATGGCATCATTAATCACCTTAAATTGTATCCTAATACATTATGCTGTGTTGGTATGAAATATAAACAAATGTATCAAAAGAAAGGCAAAGTAAATCACCTTTGGGCCAGTCTTCTCCATGTAACCCTCCTTTATGTAGTTCCTCGTTAGCTTTGGAAACAACTACACAAAAAGAAGATCATAGTCAATGAAAAACTTTGTTCAAATACCTTTAACCAGAACCTTACCAACTAATTTTTCTTTAGGTTTTTTTTTTAAATCAGGATTTAGATCATAACTGTATTTGAAAGACTGATTCTTTTAAATTTTTCTATGAGATCCTCATTGGCCTTTATTAAGCATTGGTTGCTGTTCGCAGTATAATAATAGAAATGACCACCAAGTGTCTCTTTTATCTTATTTAGCATGCTACACTTGAGCATCCTTTGGAAAAGGAAATGAGACAATGCCATCTCATGTCTATTTGCAGCAACGCCCTGCATTAAAGCAGGGTGCTATCATTAGCAGACTAAAAATACCACAAATGTCTGTGTTCAAGAAAAACAGATCTGTGGTATTTTTAGCCGATGTTTTTTTTTTTATTAACAATGATTGAAACTTTGCAATCAACTTCACAAAGTGGTTTGTAAAACTTCAGTTAAACCATGTCTGCAACAGATTTATATTAAACCAAAGAAGTGGTGTCTACAGGATGAACTGATTTTTGCCGGATCACATGTGTAATAGAAATTGTAGTCATCACTGAGGAGACATTTAACTGATCATGTGACTGTGACTCAACAACACAGGTTTGAATACATCCTAGTTTAAGTTAACCAAGCGAGACATAATAGCTCAGTTGATTCTTAATACTGGAATATGCAAATCAGCAAATATGTTTAATATTCTAAACTGTACATTTTAGCTCCTCCTATGTTGTTACAACAACAACAAAACACATAAAATCATGTCCTGTGCACATGTAAATGCAAACATGTATGGTCCATGCATGAATACTGACCTCAGCATTGGAAGCTCCAGGAAAAGCCACCTGCAGGTAGTGAAACCTGGCTGCTCTGATGGCATTGAACCAGTCCACCATTTCCTTCATAACAGAACATCAGAAAGATGAATAACTCATCCATACCGCAATCTCAATAACCAACAGTCTTTAATTGTCTCAGTTTTATTTTATCTAAAGGAATTTGGAGAAGTACCATCTGAAAACCTCAGCCCACGTAAATAGAACTATTTTCCTTTTACTAAAGGTTACTAATCATATAAGAATATCTATGAAGAATTGCACAATTATTTTATAATATTTTCAGTTTATTTTACCGGGACAATACATTAAAATGATATTACAAAATATGTATCCATTGCTATGTATGTAGGACTTATGGCCATGGCTTATTTGAAGTCCTTATCCCTGGTTATTCCATTTTAAATTACTCGTAATTATAACCTTATACACTAGATGGACACATTTCCCTCACTTTCTCTTCCATTTGAAACACCAAGCCTCACCTTCCCATCCTCATGGTAAACAAAGATATTCCTGGTGCTGTTGTCCTTCAAATAGGTTATCTGCAGTCCATGAGAAGTGCCAATTTTAGTTGGCTGGAAAGTGGCATTCACAGTACTGATCTTCATGATCGCTTTGGGCTCTCTGGCCTGCAGGAAAGACAATGATTAACTCTCAACTCTTTAACTCTGTAAAATATTCTTCATTTGTTTCAGAAAGGGTCATTGTCAATGTTTAACAATGTGACAATGCTCTTGACACTGGCTACTCTTCTTACAACTGTTATGATCAACATTTTGTGTGTGTGTGGGGGGGGGGGATAAGCAGATTTGTAAAACAGAAAAATATCGGAGCACTCACATCATGCTTGTTGAAGTACTTCAGTGCACCCTCGCGTTCAGACAGAATAAATTTTCGGCTGAGGTATTGTCCATTGTCTCTTCCTCGTTTCCATAGAAACCCTTCTCTATAGCCTGCCAGTAGGGAGTCACAAGGTTCCGAATTAGAAAGAGAAAGCACAACTTCTATCAAACTTATGAATACAACACCCCACATATCAACACAAAGAAAAATGAGGATATGTAAAAATATCAAGCAATAACTGCTAAATTTAGAGGAGAACAGAAACTGTGTTGCTAAATGGGTTCACCAAAGATTCTGTCTACTGAGGATAACATCGTCCAGACGTCATAAAAGGAAGTGTTCACACAGAGGGTGGTCCGATTTATTAAGGATCTAAATAAATGATGTAAAGCTTGGATGTTTTCAGGTGTGTTAGACCTTTTAGATTGAACCGTGAATTTTAGAATTAAACGTCATCTTTTAGAACTTTAAAGTGAAATCAGGTATTTGTTATCATTCATAAAACCTTCTAATTTCCCTGTTCATCTGTGCAGTGTGAGAGTGCGTTTCACAACCTATTAAGCAACATCAAGGCCTCAGAAATAGCTTATTATGCAAGCAGAAACAATACAGGTTGACTGAAAGATCCCATAAGAATGTGCAATACTGGTGGCAGTGCGGGCTTGCGTTTGTGTGTGCATGTGGGTGTGATTGGAAAAGGTTGCACATGCACTTTGAGCATTTGTGGTCACTGTTTAAAAAACCTCATTGGTGGTGAGAGGAAGAACATCTGCTGTTAAATGACAAAAATAATCTAGCTGCAACTGATGTCTTCATCTATGAGCCTGAATGTCACAAAAGCAGACACGCATGCATGCACACACACTCACATACACACATACCCATTTTTATCTAAAACCAGAAAAATTCTTACGTTTTTTGTTTTTTTTTACAATCCAGCCCAGTGGACAAATTTAGCCATTCCTAATCTCTTCTGAAAGATAAAAGAGATCAAACATTCGTCTATCTTTCCAGCTCTAAAACAAACACACACAGAGCCAAATACGATCTTGGCTCTGCTTCCGGGTGCCTTCCAGACACTGGATACTTTGCCCAACAAAACAGCATCGGATGTAGAAAAAAACGCAAAACTTACCGTATATGATCATACAAACCAGCAATACATAAGGCATTTAAATGCTTCATGAAAGAAAGTCCTGCGTGATTCATGGAAGAAGACTAGCACTAAGTTTTAGTATTTAAGACACTGTAGTGTCAACATGATCATTTTCCATGTATTGTTTGAATTAGTTCTAATAATTTTAAAGTAGTTTGACTCACATGTAGCTCTATAGTTAAAAAAAATAGTAATGGTACTCTAAAGACTAAAAAACACATATGACACATCTATAGTTTTATAGATTTTTTTTTTTTAATTTCACATGAATTTTCTTAAAACAGACTACATCAGAAACAAGCTTAACTAAATTATTCCCATATGAGCAATTGTAAGAAACTAGTTTCCCTAGAAAGAAGAACAGTTCCCCTCAGTTTATGGTGGGACTTGAGGTAAAGCAAAATGCAATAAAAGCAGGCTGCTTTCTCTCATAAATGTACCTGAAGTAAACAGATTAATGTTCACATGAACATTTCTCTGATCTAAGTCACAGACAGCAGTCAACTCTTAGTTGAGCAACAGTTTCATCAATAATCCATGAGTCACAATGTTTTCTTTCAGGAGGACAGGGACAGACTGCCCACAAGGACATAGCAAAGCGGAGGAGAAAAGATAAGGTCATTCATTGTAGCAAAATGTTGATGATTTCCAAGGAATAGATTGAACAAAGCAAGTTTTGGGTTTTCTCAGAATCAATGAGCAGTGTGATATAGAATACTTGCACACAAAGAGGCCCTTCTTTCTCAGTGGCTGAGACACACAGCCACATGTTCCTAAACCTCTGCACAGCACAGCACAAGAAGCCATTGACAGAGGGAAAAGGGTCTAACAGTCATGAGACTCTGATAGCATCTCTACCTGAAACTAAGATTTGGCTTTTTCTTCCCGGATACTATATTGCATATACTTTATGATATCAGTCCAATGAACCGTTCTACAGATGAATGAAAGGTCTTCCTACTTGTCTTGTGTGCAAATAAAAAGTATTTCTTCTTTTAACCTTTTCAAACATAGTTAAATTTGAATCAAATATATCAGACTACAAGATAGAAGCACACAGTCAAGGCACATCTTAACTTGCTGACTAATATTTTGAAAGTAAATTTTGTTCTGAGACAGGGAACTTAGTATGCTTTGGTTAAAAGGGAACTGTGTTGGTATTAGACATTACAAACAGTTTCTTCATCATGTGGGGTATTCCACAGGATATGAACTTTAAACGTATGTGCAAACCTGACACAGCGGCACTGTGACATCACTTTACTGGAAAAAATGAGGAAATAGCCCACACATAATGTCCACAGCTAAGATAGACAACAAGATAATAACGTTTTTAAATGTTTGATGAGAAAATCTTATTAGCCAGGATTTCTCTGAGGGACGTTAAACTGACAGCTTCCTGTTTCCGGCACAGAGGTTGCCAAGGGAAACTGTCGATAAAACCTGACAGAAAGCATGTTGCCGTCCATCATGTCTTTATTTTTTTTGTTCTTAATCAGCAGAACATGGTCATGTTTGACAGCTTTTCTGAGATGGATAAGAAGTTCTAGACTGAATTTTTTTCAAATAAAAGATTTGACTATACTGTGTTTGACAGCAATGCAATACACATTTAATGTATATGCAATATGTATGCAGTTCCAACATTTTGGTTTTAATTTTCTGTGGAAGATTTTGCTTGTGTTGTTTCTCCTGTCTGTTTAGATCACTGATAATCTCAGGTTTGATGATTAGCAACCGTGGTAATCTTGATTAAAGGGAAAGTACTGAAGGAAGTTATTCTGCATTACAGTTCCCATGCAGTATAGGGGGAAAAAGGATCTATCTGCAAATTATAAGCTTGAAATAGTGCAGCGCCTTGAAAAAAAGAATGAAAACATTGGACATTTCACAAAAACTTAAGTGAAATAATCATACTGTTAAATATATGTGTGTGATTCAGGGAGCAAACAAGTTTGTTCATATAGGCATGCCAAGGAAAGTCTGCATCAGGTAAATGCATCATAGAGAGCAGCTTTAAGCCACTGATGAGCAGCAAGCAGGTATTTGAAGCTGCTGGTGTCCATGGAATCCCAAGAACCTCTCCATGCAGGATGCTCCAGAGATTTGCAGTCTTGCATAAAGCTGTATTTCAGCTAGCCATTACCAATGCTTACAAAGAGAAACATGTCCAGTGAGTTCAGAAATACATGAAGACTAATTTTTTAACTGTTTTATTCTCTAATGGATGCCGTGCTGTACTGGATGATCTAGATCAGGGGTGGGGAACTCCGGTCCTCGAGGGCCGTATTCCTGCAGGTTTTCCATGCATCCATGCTGCAACACACCTGACTCATTCAGACTTAATTAGCAAACTTGTGCCGATCTTGATGTCAGTCTCCGCACAAGTTTGCTAATTACCAACTGATCTGAGTCAGGTGTGTTTGGGGGGGGCAACACTGGTATCCTCAAATGAGATTCAATTTTTAGATGGCCAGAGTTGAGAAAAGGTTGTCATAGTAGTTCAATATAAATGAAATAAAATAAAAACTATTAATGTTATAAAAGAGGACACACAAAGACAATTTTTCTGTTCTTGATGACAAGCTCTAATTGTGTCTGTAATATAAGTCACACAAACATCTGTCTCCCTGACAGACAGACATGCACTGTGACTGCTACAAGTTGCACCGGGCAGCAGAATGCCAATGAGCACTGAGTGATTGCACTCACTGGGCTATGATCATTTATCTAATTCCACACTTTCTAAAGAAAACACCAGAACAAATAGCACATCTTGCCAAAAGTACACCAACCAAAATCTATCAAGTTCCCAAATTAACATGAGAATTTCTTTAACTCAAAACAAAAGAGCCATATAAGTATGGGGCGAGATGTGGTCCTATATTTTCCTCCTTTTATGCTGCCCAGCTGTTCCAGCTAAAAATGCTGGTAACAGCAGATAGATGATGCTTCCCTGCTGAGTATTCATGCAACACTGAAGAGACTTTCTTGTAGAAGATAAAATCACTTTTGTTCCTAAATATGCAACAAGTATTATGTCATTACATGTGCCACTAGACACACTTCATTCTTACCTGCAGAGTAAGCTTCCTGTCTCTCGACACACATAAACTCCTTCCTCTCATACTTAGCTCGGATCCATTGGTCCCGCAGGAGTCTGCAGAATAGAGCGTGAGATGTTCAGTTCTACCTGGTTTGATTTGTTTGCTTAAGGCTGCTTTGCTGAAAACATCTCATTAACTTTAACGAATGCCAAACATCTGGACTTTCTTATCCAGCACAACTTCTATCACCATAATGAGTCATAGCCCACCCTCCCTGACCTCTAGCTGATGTACTGATTTTATTACTCTTCTGTTGTTTTTATTTCTTGTATCTATCTTTGTTGGAGAAATTAGTCTTGTATTTGTTGTCACATTCAGTTTTCCTTTTCACAAAGACAGCTGATTTCAATACCCCCGGCCTTCAGTGTCACTTTATATTAAAATGCTTCACATATATTAATGGAACAGTTTCATACAGCCCTTCCCAAAGTGCCTCAAGGCATTCACAGGAAATGTGTTTTTATGCTTCAACTCTTTCGCTATCTTAAACACTGTGCAAGGCACACTAAGTTTCTAACTTGACAGCTTGGTGTTTTGTCATTGAATAGTTATTTTTCTCTATTTTTTAATCACTAAATGGTTGTGCAGAAACCGGCAAGCTGAACCACGGCTTCCTGCTCATAGCACTGGACCTTTCTTATCACTGTGGAGCTTCTGCATGCCATCCCGGAAAACCAGAACACTTGTTCATGAAAGCCTCCATTTGTGGAGCAAAAATAAATGTATCAATCAGTAATACAAACCAGCATTACGTTTTCAACAATATGAAGATTTGCATTTGTTTTTTTTTACTAAATGCTAAATACAGAAGTAGAGTTGGACTTGAACATTGCATCCTCAACTGCCTTTTAAGCTATAGTTGGATGCATATGATATTTTTATGACAATGGATGAAAGGAACATTTTAGGTATTATCCTGGCACTGAAATGTCAGCATGTGCTCATTCGTCTTAAATTTAAAGGTGAGAACCTACAGTATACTGTGTGATCTGTGCAGAAACACCTGAATCAAACAATAAGGAGGGCAAGGGAAGGTGCAGTACTTACAAGCAATCTCTGTATGTAGGACAGTAGTAGAAGGCAGGAATGATCTGTTCATACTTGGCCTTGGCAGCAATGTTACCTACAGAGTTCATAAACTGCAAAGAAAAAAAATGGTTTTAAAACAGACTGAAAGTTCTGGTAGACTGATTTGGAATAGCCCAGATACCAAGAGGAAACGCTGCCATGTTACATTTTAAGGGAACCATATTTACATAGATTACCAATATTCTTTACCTACATTAGCTATTTACTTTATTTAATTGTATTTTGCCCTTTTTAAAAAAAACACCAATAACATTGTCTGGATACATGCAAGACAGAAGCTTAACAAGAGACAAACAGGGACTTATTAGAGGTTAAAAGCAGGTGAAGGTGGTTCTGAAACAACCTACTTTTACCTGGGAAATCTGAGTTTGACTGCTTTAGGATTTTATTTCTCTCTCTCTCTCCTGGTACCAATTTATTTTCTTTAGTTACATCTCCTATAAAACAAAGACCAGATACTCTTGGACACCATCAGATGTTCTTTATCAACATCCTTGACAGGTCAGAGATCTTTTTAAAACATAGGGAGAATCAAGTCCATATTAGACAGGTACATCATCCTCATGCTCTTCACCAACTGTCTCTGTTACATGGTTTCAGAGACACTGACTCTGTTAGCTGAGCAATCAATATATGATCTGAAAATGTAGGGTTTCAGCCACAAATTAAAGTAACTCAATACTGATACTACCATTCTTTAAATAGTGTACAGCACATCACGACAATAAAATATCCAAACTTTAACCATAACATGTTTGCATAATACAATGTTAATTCAACTTAATGTATTATCAAAAAAAGAGCAATCTTTGATTCTTAACTCTGAAATAACTCAGTTGAATTTAACAACTAGCAGAGAGATGTGGCTTCTCAGCTGAGGTCATATTATGCAAGCATGTTAGTAATGAAGCTTAGTATGGTTGTGCAGTTACAGGTCGTGCAGTAACTGCAAGTTGCATTGACAAAGTAATCTACAAGTTGTTATCTGCTTTCTATGTTGTCCTTGTTCACTGTCAAGTTTAGCAACCGATTAGAAAAGTGATTCGTCACTCATGGAGTCGATCAAAAAATTATAATCAATTAATTAACATTTTAATTTGATTTTGTCAGAAAACTTAAAATGATTTTCACATATGCCTCATATTAGGACCATATCAGATCTAAACCCATCCATAGGTACTATGGTTTTAAGTCTCAAAAATTTGATTGCAAGAGTTCAAGAGTTTTTATTGTCATATGCACAGCAAAACAGGTAGTTATACTACGCAATGAAATTCTTATTCTGTTCATTCCCCCTTAAAAAAGACACATTAAAATAAATAAGAGCAGGAGAAAAAATAGTAACAATAGAAACAACAACAAACAATTACAAGCAACAATAAAGTGTACAGTGTTATCAGTATGTTCGTGTGATGCGTGTGGCGTATGTGAATGATTCACATGTGCAATGTGTAGCAGTCATTTAAAAAAAAAAAAAAAAACACAACAGGTCAATGCATTGAGTAAATGCTAAGCACTTGCAGCTTAGTGCTGAATTGGTCAAACCAGAGAGTCCCACTGAGATAAAGCCTTTGCTTTCATGTCTCTACCACAGAGGACACAGCTCAACATGCATTGAAGCAGCAAGAAAATACAGATTACAATATTTTTTTTAAATCC
>JAOXYM010000022.1:13308210-13323782 GCA_028567055.1 Leptatherina wallacei | reverse complement strand
GCAGGTTTCTGGGAGTTTGTTCCACATGTGAGGAGCATAAAAACTGAACGCTGCCTCTCTGTGTTTAGTTCTGACTCCTGGAACTGAAAGTGGACTTGACCCTGATAACCTGAGGGATCTGGTCGGTTCATAACGAACCAGAAGTTCCTGAATGTATTTTGGCCCTCATAAACCTCATTACATTTCAGGCTCCAGCTACTACCTTTCAAGTTCTCATGGGCAAGTGAAAATAGACTTCACAAACCACACTTGCTTGCATGTGTGACTAAGTGCTGTGCTGCAGATTTGAAAAGTGTTAACTAACCAGACAAGGCGTTTGAGGGTGTGTGACCACAAGTGTGAACTGAAGGAAAGCAGCGCCTAAATAAATACTGTAGCTACATCGTTTCTACACCTTTATGCAAAGGGGTCTATAATTAATCCCACAGAGCCACGACATCCCCACCAACTAAAATGTACCACTGGGTTGAAATAATAGGTAGTTTACATTACCTTGAACAAATAGAAATCTTTAAAGCCAAGATTTTCAGATGTCATTACTTGCTCTTTTACAAAAGCCCCCAACAAATTCACTGCTCTGCTGTCAGAGAATGTTTATTGTTTCAAATATTCTATCATGTCCTAATCGCACTGCGACTGAGAACCAGAACTCTCCTATGAGAAATAGCACACTAGAGCTGAGATATCTCAAGGGGCGCGGTTGAATGGCTACAGTAATATATGATTATATTACAAAAAAAAAGGCATTTTAAGTAGTAAAAGTGGATAAAAGTAGTCACAATGTGACAAGTTGTTGTCAGTGAGTCGCCTCCAACCTACCTGCAGCCCCGCAGTCGGCACAGTTTCCATTCCCAGGTTTCCCTAGAAGCTGTTTCACACGCTGTCTCTTCTTTTCCTGTTCCGAAGCCATAACAGAATCGATTCTGATCCGATCACCGGCTGAAATCTTCAAACTGCATTGAAAGTAATATCGATCGACGCCCAGGAGTGAATCTGCGCCAAAACAGATGATAAGGTAACTATTATTAGTTGCGAGGAGGCTGTAAACTGGAGTATGGTCTGCCGTGGATGCTGTCAAAGCTGTTAGGAGATACAACAATGACAGATGCAAATGACTCTCTTAGTCAGGAGGGAGTCACCTAGCGGCCAATATGCAGTAAATGCGTTTAATTGTCCTTTCCATTAGGTTACACCCTGACTCAGAAACTTGATTTAGAAAAAAAAAGAAAAGCTGTTGATTTGAATTTATTAAAATTGTTTGATTTGTTGTTTGCTAGTTCAGTGAATCATATTGAGGTGGGATTAATTGGAGCAATGTGGGCCAAACTAATTGCTTCTTGGCCTAATAACCAAGTCACCAGAACTTTTATGGCATGGATGTCATTTGACTTAATGGGGTTGATGTCCCAGGAAGGTTTAGGGCCAATCACAAAACTCATCTGCATATTGCGTGTCTAACTAAAACAAAGCAAAGTATATGTGGACCAAATGTGGGCTGCAACTGAGCCACAAGTACCAAACTTGCCAAAGTAGTCGAAACTTGGTTCAAATGTGCCTCATTTATATAAATACTATAAAGAAACAGCTTTCATTAATGTCCCAAATTACAAATGAAGAGGAATTTGAGCAAGAAAATAATCACTGAGGTATTTAAAATGTCTTTTAGTTTAACTGTCTGAAAGGTTTATCTGTCTCACTTTATCAAATATGATCAAGAATGTGGAACAGCAGTTTTGGTAATTAATGCCCATGATTTAAGGACTTGAGCTCATTTTTACAAACTTCATGAAGGTTTCTAATTTGCAATTCTCGTAGTATTCACAATCTTCTAAAAATCTCGGCTTCAAATAGACCTGATACACATTAACAACATAAATAAAAGGTTAATAAATTTTTTGTTACTTGCTTTGATTTTTTTTAAATGCCATGTTATTTTACTGGCATTGTATACACATACATACATAGATACAAGGTGGCACACTGAAAATGATAACTTTGTAGGAACAAGTAGTGTTCTGATATCTTTAGATATAAATAAAAAGGTTTCTATTTTTCTCTGTATGTATAGATACAATTCATTTTCTCTTTATTTTCCTGAGTTTAAAAGATTTGTGATTTGACTATATAAACCTATGTAAATATACTCCACAAAAAAAAAAAGGTTTTTACATTTTTATTTTTCAAAAGGTCTAAAAATTCAATATGAGGGATAAAGTTACACTTAAAACAAAATGTTGGCAGCTCTCAGAGAAAACAACATAAAAACAATCAAATTACGACAAAATATGAAAACAAAATATAAAGATAAGCTCTTTTTCCTCTTCCTCGCTCCATATAGGAGACAATGCAGATTATTATCTACAATGCAGATTATTGAATTTCTGCTGCATCTGGAAAAGCAAAATTACAGCTGATCTGGTTTAAGAAGCTACAAGATCATGTGGCAGCTAAATCTAAGACACACGTCTATCTGGAGGAGTTAGAACTGGAACGAGAGCGATGGCGCCTGCGACCAGGAGATCTGGACCGAGAACGTCGACGTACTGGGGACCGCCTTCTTGGGGAGCGGGACCTGTAAAGATACGAAGAGAAAAACAATATTAATAAACACTTTTGGTGGGAGGGCAGAAAGATTTAAAGGTTTCATTTCATATCACAGTACAGAAATAAAAAGGAAAGTGCAGCTGGAAATGGAAAGCTACCTTCTCCTCATGCGTGGTGGGCTGCGACGCCACATTGGTGGCGGTGGGGGCATTCTGCGAGGAGGAGGAGATAGTCTACGAAGTGGAAGGCGGACTCGTTGAGTCAGAATAGCAGCTGCAGTGATTTCCTGCCCATCAATTTGACCTGTCAAATTCACAGTCATTAAATACACTTGTTTGATGTTAACACACTAAAATATGCCCACATGAACCTGTAATCCAGAAGCACAGATATAATTCTCGCATACCTCCATCCATATGTTTAAGGGCCTTCTGGGCCTCCTCGGGGGTCTCAAACTCCACATAAGCATGGCCCTTGGGGAGGTGTGTATGGAGCCTATCCATTGGCATCTCAATCATTTTGATTTTCCCATAAGTAGAAAAGATCTCCTGGATGTGCTCCTGTTCAACCATGACAGCAGCATTCCATTAAAGAAAATTCTATTAGAGGAGTTATGTTATTGCAATACCTTAGTTCATTAAAAAATTAATCAGGCTTTTAATTTCCTCAGTTTTGCTTTAAGCAATCTGCTTGACAGAGACTAAATATAGACTCTTTACTTTCTCTAGTTCCCCTTTAATACGGGAGAGTACCCGGTCATCTACATGGCACAGTAATTGTGAGATGTTAACATAATGTTTTAAGTAATGTTGTAACATAATGTTGAATGACATTTCTGAGCTAATAAGATGTTTTATGTTTCAGCTAACCTTGGTTACATTCCTGGTCAGCCTTCCTAAGTGAACCTTTGTTGGTTTGGGGGTGGGGCTTCTTTTCCTTCGTTCTTTATCATCTCCCCTCTTCTGGTTTTTTGAGCTGCAAAATCATAACACAAAATAATCATAATCATGATGTAAACTAGTGAAATAAGTAGACATCAAATTTCCAAAACATGAGATCTTTATATTTAATATGAGAGACTTACGGTGAGCGGGAGCGACGGCGGTTGTCATGGCGTCTGCGGCTGGGACTTGGAGAGCCTGAGGAGCTCGAAGAGGAGGATGATCGAGAGCTAGACGATCCGGAGTGGCTGGAACCAGATGAGCTAGATCCACTTGAGGAACCAGAGCTAGAACCAGAGCTGCTGCTAGATGACGAGCTAGACCTGGATCCAGTCAGTCAATATACAGAAAAATATTATGTTAGAAAACATCTAGGATATACTTTACTTCTAACATGAGCAAAGATCTTAAAAAGCAAACCTGCTGCTGCTACTGCTGCCAGAAGACGCACTGCGACGTTTCCTTACTTTGTCCCGTCCCCTCTCCTTGTCTCCTTCCTTGGTACCAGTTTTTTCTTTGCCTCTATCTTTAGTTTTTTCATCTTCCTTCCGCTTTGTGGGTGATGGTGCCCTAAAGTCATGGAAAATCCATTATTAACTTGGTTCTGTTAACACCCGATATCAAAATGCATCTTCATATGCATTTCAAGTGAAAACTAACACAAAGCCTTTATTCTGATCCAGTCTTTGTGCAAAAATGTGAAGACACACTTGAAATAATGAAAACGACAACTCACCATGAAAATAATTAAACTATTCATTTGAAAATAAAAACTGCAAGAGTTTGCACTACATTTTGGTATCATTTAGCTATGACCTTCATATGCAGCACTGTTGTTTTCTAAGATCCATTTTTATATTTGAAAGAAGGAAAAAACATCTCTACTTAGCATCTCACTGAAATCTCCGCAAGAAAACGGTTTAGCAATTAGAAAATTTATCTAAATTCTAAAATAACATCCCTGGATTATTCTTTGGCCTAAATAGTCTAAAATCAAACGACACTCGTAATAAACGAGATTTTGATTTAACATTCTTCCTTGAAGTTGTGGTTAAATACTGTTTTAGAGCATAAAAACATTTCCCAAGAAACTTCCTTGCGAGAAAATACGCAATGGAAAAAAACCATGGATACTACCTGAACCGTTAAATGTAATAACTACTTTATAAAATTATCGATAATGAAGACACAAACCATATCTGAGTAAAAGACACCTTGACTAAGGTTTTAAACTGAAGCAACAAGAAAAGGATTCTGAGGTTTCCATAGCATTGCAACTTTGCGGTTATTATCAAAATGTAATATCACTCATGTAATGACCATGAATGAATGAATTTCCAAGTTAGTTAAAAGCCCCGCCGCCATTGAGTTTCATTCAACCGCTCCAGAAAACAAGGGAGTAGAGCCACAGTGCTGCGGTTTACCGAATACGTTCCTCTTCTTAATGCATATATTTGATTAAACATGCAATATAATATCAATAATTAATAGAATGTGCAGTGGATATACCACAAGCCTGATTTTCTTGCCAAGAAAATAGGTTAAACTTACATTTCTTTGGAACGAGGTGGCTTCGTTTCTACCAGCAGCGGCCTGGGAATCCGTCGCGAGCTGATGACGACAGCGGAAACTGCGTAGCTAACCAAGCGCCAGTTACAACTCATTTGTTTGTTTTATGTTGTTGTCGATTACATGTGAGATTGTATGTATGGGTTCATCGTAGTCGTGAGAAAAGATACATGTCTTTGTATTGAATGAAATGAGTTAATCCAATTAGAAACGGCAGTTAAGCTCTCAGCCCTCTTATTGAGAACGGCTCGCAAGGTGAGCGCAACACTTTATTATGGCTGTTGTCGTTAGCTAGCGCAGCTAACTTGTATTAGTTGCTTCCAAATAGGAAAATATGTTTAACTAATCTAGAACAAACATTTTTACAGCACTCATCACATTACATTGATTTATACATATCGATGCATTACTATTAGGTAGTTAGTAAAATATCCATAACCCTGTCATTAACGTGAATAAACAAGTTCTGGCCACAACTTCACCATTGATTTGTCAGGACCAAACAGCTCGAGAAAACCGTCAAGTAAATGTCCACCTTGATATTTTTTTAGAATAAAAGTGATAATACTTTAATATGTTTTATTAAGATGTTTTAGGCTTCAAGTTATACTGTGAAATCTGTGGTTGTACACTTAAATGTGATTACATAGATGAGGAATCTGGATTCAGAAAAACAAGGATTAAGTAAACGTGCTTTATGAAATTTATCACATGACAGAAATGATGGTAAATTGCAAAAGTTCATCGTTTATTTTATATATTCGTTCCAAAATCATATTTATACATACATACAAATATGCATGTCAGTAGCTTCATGAAACTTGACCAAAGTAGTGGCTTACAGATTAATTTGTTAGTTTATTAAATGGTTTTTTGATTATATATCATGAAGATGAGCTGCAGCCATTCAAAGCCCTAATGGTCTTTTTATCCCCCAAGGATGGCAAACAACAATTAAAACAAAGCCAACAACATAAGTCACTACAGAAAGTGTATAATAAAAAATAAATCCAGTTAAACAAATATAGACGATGTAGTTCTTGATCCACTCATTCTTTCATTAACATATAAATCTTGGTTTCTGTTTTAAAGTCACATCAATACATACTTACACTTGAGTAAACATCTAAGCCTGTGCATTGTATTTCTTTGCCTTTGTTTAGACCCTGAAGCCCTATAGTTGTTGACAACAGGGTTTTGTAGAGTTGTTCAAACAATGATAACTTAAATCATACTTTTCCCAAAGTTATATCTGGTTTAAGATTATGAAGGGCTAATAAATGTTTAACAACATTCAGCTTAACTAAAGTTGTTTCAGGGCTAATAGACAGTAAAAAAAAAAAAAATCCACACACTTGCAGCCAGTTCAGAATTACCAATTAACTTAACACAAATGTTTTATGTTTGCAACATCACTGTGAAAATGTATTTGTCTCATATTCTAGAAGCAGAACACCTGAAATATGATTTATACTGTTTACATCTATGGCTTCTTCAACACTTTCCATTTTATGAATCTCTTAGAAATTTGTAACCAAACTCACGGAGCAGCTAAAGAGGGACAGACCATGGGTAGGCTGGATGATGCCGCCAAACACAAAGTGGTGGAGCTGCGAAAGGCTGGTCTCAGTTTCCGTAAAATCAAAGCTGTGTTGGAGCTGGAGAACATCAAAGTGTCTGCTCAAGCCATCTACCTGTATCTGAGGGAGTTACAGGGGAGGCCACCAGGGAGGGTCAGAGCTGTGGAGACTGCATGCAGCACGTTAGCAGCACAGATTCAGGCTCGAACTGGGGCATTTCGGGAAAGCTGGAGCAATATTCATCTCCAAAACCGGGAAGCGTCTCAAAATGCTGGCTTTGTGGCTTCTACAGACTTTTCCAAACAGAGTTCAACAAACACAGACACTAGTGCAAATTCATCCCGGTCTGGGGAGACCAGTGGAGGCAGCAGGCCAGAACAGCAACTTCAAGGAAATAAGGAAGAAAATGACATCCAAATTGTTAGCGTCACGTCCCTTGCTCAGCAAGGCCAGCAAAGAGCTCCCCAGTCCACTGTAACAAGGGCAGAAGCAGGTGCTGTGTCTTCCATGTTTACAACTTCTGGAGTAGTCATCAGGAAGAGAGTCACACCATCTCCTACAACCAGTTCAATATTGGCAGCTCGAAAGAGGCTTTTGGATAAAGCGTTGTCACACAGGTCAAAGGTACTTAAGCAGAAGTTCTCTTATATATTCATGATATAGATTGAAAATTTGTCATGGTGGCTTATTTATTTTTTTTGTCCAATAGTCATTCCACCAGGTGGCATCATTGTTGAGGAGAGATCACTCAGGAATCCAAAGTGCTGATTTGAGGAATGCTCTTGCACAACCACGTCAAAACTATAATCTGACAACAGAAAAGGTGAGAGCATTCTGAATCTTAATTGACGGGGGAAAAAAACTTGTTTAGGTGTTCCTGTTGTTACACTAATACTTTCACCTCTGGAACTTGTATTATATCTTCTTGATACATCTTGAATTTATGTCTGTAATACTGTATTTTTATTGTTTCAATCTAGCAACTTTGCAGCAATCATTTTTGGTATAGCTGCTTGTATCATAACCGCTACTTTGATTGTTTTCAATGTTACAGGCTGTTATCGAGGGTCAGCCTGCAGATGATGGCTCCTCACAGCGCTTCCCCACACAGAGACCAGGACTGAGTGCCCGTTCCTTTCAACCTTTGCCTCGTATTGGGATTCGTCTTCCTAACCGCCCACTCGCACCTTTGACATCCTCGGCTCCTGGCACTGTTCATATTCGCCTGCAGAACCCTGGAAGCCAGGGTACCTCTCGTAATGAGAGGAATCCAAGCCCACTGCACGCAGTCCAGGATTCGGGAGTGAGAGGTGGTTTGCAGGATCAGATTCAGACCCTGGGCTCTGAAGTGCGCAGCCTGGGCTTGGCAGTGAAGATGCTTGTAGAGCAGCAGTGCCGTCTGGAAAGAGAGCAGTCGCAGCAGACACAAATTCAGAAGCAGATCCTCAGCACTCTGCAAGCCCTTGCTTCCAAAACGACAAATTGTAGCAGTGTTCAGCAGCAGCTAAACAAAACCCCATCACCCTCTTCTTTGCCAGCAACTCCCGCTTCTACCTCATTTAGCCAAGACACCTTCAGTTTTGGTCAAAGCACATACAGTCAGTGCAGCCAAAGTCAACCAAACTATAACTCTTTAGAAAATTTAGACAATTTGGAGACCTTTAAACTGCCTGGATTGAGCCCCGCAAGCATGAATGGGTTTCCTCCATGTAGCAGTGCAGAGAGCCTTCCTGTTACCCACAACCCCCCTCAAACACAACCGTACACAGCTGCATACCCGCAACAAACCAGTCAAACATTAATGCCACCTTACACGCAGTCATACGTATCTACATACAACCAGTCTCATACCCAGACTTTTGGAACGACGGAAAGTAAAACTTCAGATTTTTCGGGCAGCTGTCCGGCTAGCACTTTCCAAGACTGCAGTGTTTCCACCCAGCAGAGGATGAACTCTAGCCACCCGTCACAAGATCAGCAGGTCAATACTATCAAAGTGGAAGGTCCTTAGGGGGCTTAAGTGTTTGGGGAATACGAGGGCTCAACTGTGCTTTTTATAGTGACTGTAGCATTGTCATTTGAGACACATTTTTGATAATAAAATGTGTGATTTAACAACTTTGCCTTTTAAAGTTATTTTGTTTCAAGTTATTTTCAGACTATACATATGGCAGTAGAATAGATTACAATGAAGCAATAATACTGTTCAAAGTATCAAAATCATTGGTTGTTTTTGTGGAAACACTCTGTTACTTTTGTATCGTTTAATATCACTATGACATGCAAAACAAGTAGTTAATTTTCATATCTGTCTACTAACTGACCAGGGAAAAAAGGATAATAATAAAAAGTAGATTATGATCCAAAATATGTTCATGTTTCAAAGTGTTTTCATGTATGGCTTTGGGAATGAGGAAAACAAATTAGCTTGGATTGCAACACATAGTATTTGTGGACATAGTAGTTCTTAATACCACACCCCTCTTATTTTGTAGTGGATGATTTTTAAGCAGAACAGAAATCTGAGCTTGTAGAGTCAAGGTTGCTGAGTCAGGTTCTCTGAATATGCTTACATGTTGTTATTTCATAATACTCTGAAATATAATGTGTGTTTTCCTAAAACTAGAATTTCTAATCCTGTCACAACTTTCAAAATGGTTCAAATTCTTGGTATGAATTTCTGTATTATATTGTTGTTTGTAGCTTTCTTTTATCTTTGGTAATTGCATAAATTTCCAAAACAGAACTTACACATTGGATCAATCCAGTTTAAAATGTTACACATTGGCGTCTAAGATTATTATTTCCATGCATGCATACAAACTCTTTCTTACTGGCGACTAACGGCACACAGCATCTGAGGTGAAGGAGACAGGGTGAAGCCCACAACTGGAGTCAGATCCAGTTCATCTTCTGAAACAAATGGTGGGGCAGTAAAACGAAAGCGCTGGAGGAGGGAGGTAAGGAAAAGGAAGAGCTCCATTCTGGCCAGGCCTTCTCCAAGGAACTGGACACCATGTGGGCCCACAAAATAACAACCTGTGTTTTAGCAAAAGCTTCGGTTCAGTCGAGCACTATGCATATAAATTAATTCATTAACACCATGGAGATGAATGTTGGAGAATCACCAACTCCACATCTTGACTGTATGAAGTTAGGTTTTTATTAAACTTGAACTTATGGTACAAGTATGTTTTCATTCCTGTTTAGGGTCACAGAGTGTCTTCTGCCCATCACGTCTGTCATCAGACAAAAAGCAAAGGACATCCTGAACAGGTTGCCAGTTATCACTTAGCCAAAAACTCCCTACGCTGCATATTTTAAATTATTTTAGGAACACAATGTACCTGGAGATAACCCATACAGGCATGTTTGCCCCAGCTCAGAATCAAACCAGGAACTGATTTACTGCTAAGCAACAGTGCTAACCATCACATCATGCATAATTCATGTTTTCCAGTTTCAGTTGGCAACAACAGGAAAGGTTGTTTTAAAAATAAAAGCATAATAAACTACACAAATATTACTGAATACATAAGAACTGTTTATTTCAAGATTTATTCTAAAGGTATTATTATTTATTGGCGGACTCAAAGGACTTTACATACACAAATAAGACAAATTAACTGAGTTACAGATTATGCATCAAAACACCCATTTAAAAAGTTTGTCATCCCTCTTTTTCAGTTTGTATATCCTCGATTCCTACGTTGCATTCCTCATACCTCCAAGTGGTGGAAGTAAGGCAGAAATAAAAGGAGAAAGGGTTTGACTTTGAAGAGGAACAGCATAAAGAAATGAGTTGAACTTCTTATGTACATAAACACCAAAGCATTCTAACAAAATGCAGTGCTGTAATGATAACAGAATCAAGATAAACAGTAACAGGGCTGCTATTCTTGTATGTAATTATTAGCAACATTTGTATGACTCCATAAAGCTTCCCAGACAATATTTGTTCATTATATTATGCAAACCGTTTTGGATTACAGCTAACATGCCTCTGTCAGCACGATAGGTGTCAAAGCAGTGTAGAAGACAGCGTGTGCTGAATTCCAGATTTTAGTTTTAATGCAGGCAACAACATTCTTTAGTTTTATCTCTCTTTCCCAATGTTGTCTTGTTTGAGAAACAGCCCTCTACAAATAAACACATCACTAATTACCTAGTAATGTAAATGAAAAACAAAATAAAATAAAAAACTACATATCTTTGGAAAGTATCTGCTTTTTTGGATAATGAAATTTTTTAAACAGAAATAAGCAAATTTTTCATATATTAAACAAGAGAATTTTTTTTTAGGGGGGGGGGCACTATGAGATTTTGCTAAAGCATCACAAAAGTTTACAATTGAATTCAAAGGAAGTTTGTTATTCTTCTACAGTCAATGGTTATTCCCATAAAAAGCTGACAAACGCTGAATAAAGCGATATTTGATCTTGAAGCTCTCAGATCCCGTAAAAAAAAAATGTTTCCAATAACTTCGATATAAAACACGTGATGTGAAAGGTCATTCGATTTTGCACAAATATCTAACATTTGACATAATTTCTTTGCTTCTATTCATCTGTCGTTGGCGTTGCGGTTTCCCGAATCTGCAGATTTTGTGTGCATGGCAGGTTCAGCTGTACGCTGGGTTTTGTGTACACCAGCTTTATAAATGAGGTCCCAGGGGTGTATTCAATTAACACTTTAATCATTGATCTTTTACAACGAAAATAAATATGTTTACATAAATATGTAAACAAAAGGTTGTTTAATTTATTTGCTGTAATCACGTCACAATGTTTTCTCTTTAGTAAATAATAGATTAACTTACTCTGTTTCAGTGTAGATAGATTTTATTTATTGCAGGACTGGTAGATAAGATCATGGTCACAATTAACCCTGAATGGTAATCTTGAATCTGTGCCTGCTGAATTCCATCGGGACTCTTTTAATACCTATAGATATGTAGCTAGGTGAGCAAGCAGCAAGAGTCTGGACAAGGCAGAGTATGCCACTCACAGGACAGCAGGGAAGACAGAAGTTACAAGTTTTATCTCTTTCTTACTGGCGACTAACGGCACACAGCATCTGAGGTGAAGGAGACAGGGTGAAGCCCACAACTGGAGTCAGATCCAGTTCATCTTCTGAAACAAATGGTGGGGCAGTAAAACGAAAGCGCTGGAGGAGGGAGGTAAAGAAAAGGAAGAGCTCCATTCTGGCCAGGCCTTCTCCAAGGCACGCCCTGCGACCTGCAAGAAGGTGCAAAGTGTTGAACATGATCCCGTGTGTACAAGCACTGAAAACAACTTATACCTGAAGAACCAAATCCAGCAAACTACCTGCAGAGAAGGGCATGAAGGCATCGCTCCTGATAAATCTGCCCTCGTCATCCAGGAAGTGAGAAGGGTTGAAAGTGTGAGGATTTTCCCATTGGCTCTTATCATACAGGACAGAAGTAAGAAGAGGAAGCACAGTAGTTCCCTGTAGGCAAAAAGAAAAAAAAGATCAAGACCAAAATCAAAAATATGAAGTTTTCAGTGATAAAAAGTCAGCAGATCTGTTTAAATGGAGCAGAATGAGCTGCTGACCTCTTTGATAAAGTAGCCCTGAAAGACGATATCTTTGCTTGTCGTGTGAGGAATGGCCATTGGGACGATGTTGGCAAGTCTCTGTGATTCGTGGATAACTGCATCAGTGAACGGCAGATTTTTCCGGTCTTCTATTCGAACCTGACGACTTCCAACCACCCTGTTCAGCTCTTCCACAACACGGTCTGGATGCACATTTAATTTAACAAGATATCAGGCTGTGTTGACAATATTTTATATTGAAAACTGTAAATTGAGACAAGTTGCACACTTTGAAATTGAGGGTACTTTGCCATATAAAGTAAACACCACTTCAGTGTAGTTCCTGTGGTATCTGTTCCAGCTGCAAACAAATTTGTCACACTGTAGAGCAGGTTATCATCGTGGTAGTGTGAACTTTTCATTTCAGACTCCTGTATAACACAAAGAGGGAGAATACTAATCAATCAGCATTCATTGTATGTAACTGGACTCACCAGAATTCAACTGCTCACCTCCAGATTTTGCTTTCGGATCAGAAATGCATCAATAAAGCATCTGCACATATCAGGGTCCAGAGTCTCCTTCAGATCTGCTATTATCTTTCTTGTATCTTCTTTTCCGGCTTCTACATTCTTCATCACATCTCTCCAGTTTTTAAGGCAAGGGCCCAGCCAGGGAAACATGTTGTATATCTGCAAAATAATTGTTGGAATATAGAAGTATGAATTTCACAAAGTATTTAGTAAAATCCTGCGCATCATTTTGGAGGGTTTTCTACTCATTCTTACATACAGAACGGCCTCAGCTCTGTCCTGGTAAAGGATTTAATCAAATGAATTCCTTCCTTCAGGTCTTGTAGCCAAGGTTGACGCATTATGGGCATTGTCTTGCCTGATCACCCACATTGTACTGAAACGTCTGACACTAATCTTTTAATTTGCTTAGAGGCTTCAGAATTTGTTGTTCTAGCAATTATGGTGCAACATTTGGTGAAGAGGCAGCAAAGAAAATAAAAAAAGTAAGAATTATTCTGTCTGGGGAGCAGGATACATTGTTTTTACGACACATACATTGAGATAAACTAGAATAAAGAATATGGAAACGACTCAAACACTAACAAAACATCAAACAGGAGTAAAATCAGATGTAAAGAACATACATTGCTAGATTCTGCAGAGACTTTTTGATTTCTGCAAACAGGAAATTGGAAGGACTTCGCAAAGTTAAAAGGACTTGTGTAATTTTACTTATTGAAGAGTCTGTTAAATGGAAATTTACTGCACCAGAATCTGACAAGTATATAAGATGCACATCAGCAAAACTGTCATACCAAGAGGGAGACAGATCCCGTCAGATGGATAGTCTCATTATCTCTTTCCACCATAGCTTGGAACACCGGGTCGTTGTATTCAAATCTCTTTCCAAACATCAGAGCTGATATAACATTTGAAGCTGCATAGTTTATGGCTCGGGTGTTGTTGAAGGGTTTACCTGTGATTAGAAACAATAGCTGGACATTAATTGGAACTTCAAAACATTGAGTTGTATTTAAGTAAAGTTGTGTTATTTTAGAACTTATTTTGAGTTGAATATATTTTTGCATCATTGTTGAATACCATTAGCTAGCAAAACTGTCAGTTCAATTCTTATTCTTTAACACTGTTGGAACCACCTTATCTGTTAATTTATGGGAACTGTGCAAACTTTAATTCATTTTCAAAGCAATTATTCAGTTTTTTAAACAACTTTTTTCCTTATCTGTAAACCAGGGAACTCAAATTCTGGTCCCTGAGGGACACTGTGCAGGTTTTAGGCGCTTTCCTGCTTCAACACACCTGATTCGTATAAAAAGGATCCAACAGCTTGTTAAAATGTGACATATTGACCCATTCATTTGAATCAGGTGTGTTGAAGCAGGAAGCAACCCAAGAACTCCAAGAAATTTGAATTAAGCTGTAAACAAACTGCATTGTTTTGGAAGAAAGTATTACCTTCAAATTGTTCAAATTCTTCAATCAGGTAGTGACATTCCTCAAGGATTCTTTCTTCACTTATCCTCTTGCCCATTCCAAAATCTTTGAGCGTGGTCAAAGCAAAACGCCTCATTTCTTTCCACGACTCTCCATTGGAGAATAGTATACCTAAAAATGAAATAAGTTAACTTGTTTTGTGAAGAGCAAAAGACATGAACTTTTAAAACATTTCCTTACCATGTTCTTTGTTAAAATCATAGAAGATTGGTGTGATTTCTCTGTTTCCAAACTCATCAGCATGGTTTACCAGAGCCTGTTTGACTGTCCTGTAACCTGCCAGAACCACCACCTTCTTAGTTCCAAAGTAGACTTGGAACACTGGTCCATATTTTTGGGCTATCTTAAAAAAAAAAAAAAGTATTGAAGGTGAAACTAACAGTCTTGTGAAGTTAATTAGAAATAAATAGACTGGTTTAGAGACAAACAATACAATACTCACATCAAAAAGACTTTGGTCGAGCCTCTTCAGATCCACCTGAAGCAGGTTGCCAAGAAGAGGGAGAGCTCTGGGTCCTGGAGGTTCCCTCCTTTTTCCTTCCTGGAAGCTGAAGCTGGAGTAAAGAAGGTAGAGAACCAGCAGACCAGCAACGACCCCAAACAAGGAGACTGAAGTGGAGGATTGAAATACAGCTTCAAACATTTTTCTACAGTCACCTGAGTTTCCTCTGACTGAGCAGCTGTCTTCTCTCTGAGTTCAGAACCTTTTGAGTTGACAACTTGAATCCACAGTGAAGTGACGGCATAATTACCCAGCTTGCTACTTCCAGAATTTCCTGTTTTGTCTTGTTTGAAAAGTGACCCTCCACAAATGCACCAGTCATTCTTATTCCACAGTACCTAGCAAAAACATCCTACAGATGTATCGGTTCTTTTGACAAAGTATTTTGACAAAAAGGAAAAGAAAGGAAAATGTTTGATTAGTTTAATTCAGACAGGAAACATCCACGGTTCTGCTGCAATATTCTCTGTGGACAGGTTCTTTTTCTTAATTAGATAATGTGTCATTTATCTGATTGTGAACAGATGCGCTTTGACAAAAAAGAAAAAAGCTCAATTCTGCCGCCCGGGCTGGTTTTATTGATGTTTCAAATCTGTGTCACTTGTGGATTTAAACCTTCTTTAACAATGGAGCTGCTTTTTTTAAAATCACTTATCCCTAAGCATATCTAAGCATAATGACAATAAAAACTTAAACATTAAATTCATTCATTCAAGCTAAACATCACTTCTCAGGTCTTTGGAAAATGAAAATGCAATTAAATGCAAATTCAAAACTAGAGTAACAACTAATCCTATCCAAAATGCCGGTCCTTCTCTCAAACAACTGGCACATAGTCTTATATTTCA
>JAOXYM010000022.1:13288822-13308110 GCA_028567055.1 Leptatherina wallacei | reverse complement strand
GCAGTAGGGGTGGATGTAACTGAGAAAAGATAAAGGACTAACAGGAGGAAAACAACTCCAATCACCGTGATGGGACTGGAGAAGTGGGAGAAGGCAAAATTATTCAAAAGCTCCATTTACTCTGCAGCTAAATTAGTCCACCCGACTGATCCACTTGGTGGAAAACACGGAAAATCTCCGTGTGTAGTTAGAAAGATTTTCAGATTCGGCTTTTCAAGATCAATAACGCATCAACGGAACATTGCATCCTGAAAAACCGACACTTCACTACAACCACAACAAGGTGTACTGCGAGCTACAATCGTATTTGCCTCAAAACGAGCAGGCCTCCGCGCTGGGAGACTTACCTGCTAGTAAGGATGGGCGGGTCGATATTTGCATTGTTTTCTGTATGGTGGTTTTGTTTTTGTCTTGTTTTTCTGTTTTTTTCCCCCTCTCTCCCTCACCCCCACTTCTCTTTTTTCTCTGTTCTTTTTTTCCCCTCTCTCCCTCTGTCCCCTCCGGTCGGGTCCACCAATAAGGTGCAGATTCAACTTAAAACTAAAATAAATAATTTTATTTTCAAGAGGGACTTTATACATAAAGCTCTACTTGACAAAGTAAATTTGCTCAGCACAAAACAGCAGCCAGACAACAATTCTGCTTGCTACAATGCTGGACAAGACAGGTTAAAAAAGAAAAGAAAAATATTATTTTTTACATATGTAGATAATTTCTTATCCTTTTAAAACGATTTCTTTCAAATATTTATGTTCTTCAGTTTTATTTATATTTCATATTGCCCTTGCAATAAAGATACCATTGCACACTGTACAATGGTGATAATCTTATAAGGGGCATAAAAGTATCGGTATGATGAAAAAGTATCACAACCTCATGGCATCTAGGAAATATTTAAGTAATGTTTGCCCCTTCCTACTTGCTGGTGCTCTGACATCTGACATTTTATCAACTTGTCTTCTGACAATGCGCTCAGTGTTAAACGCTCAGTGGATCGGCTTTCGACTACTCCGCCTAGGCTGGGCTGTCAAGCGCAGATCCTCAACATGCATTCACTCGAGAAGGGGTCATTAACCAAATATTTTCCGTCATTGACCGTTTTTTAAGACGGTGACGGAAAAATATTGAGGCCATCTGAAATTTTTACAGATTGCAATTCACACCCTTGATCATTGGAGCCTGTCTTGAACCACTAGTGGAAAAAAGAGCGCATGCCGCAGGTTTTCCTCCCGCTGATGCAAGGACATGCTGGATAAGCTGGATAAGTTAAATGTTCCCTAAATTTAGGCCCTTTGGCTGAAGCGGCGCTTGTAATTCGAGTCTCCAGTGTGGCAGCAGAACATCAAAATAGCCATGAAAAGTTGTCTGTCCAACGCCAAAGTCCATCCAGTAACAGCGTGTTCTCCACTATCTCTGCTACAACCTGAGCTGCAGAGGGCATCAAAGATTTCACAAATACCTGGATAGAGGCTTCACTCTGACTGATTTTCTAGAACTGAAATCGTTATGACAAGATTTTTATAACCCTGTCTGTCAAAATTACTTGACAATGAAGCTTTATTTATTAGCTTTATTTTGGGAAGAGCTATTTATTTGTTATACTCTGATTTCAACAGAAGATGGGTAATTTCTCCATCAGACACATTTATTCTATTTATTATTATTTTGCTGTTTCAGCTATATTTAATTTAAAAACTGTACTTTTGAGTTGTATGATCAAGATGAGATGGTTTATGTGTGCTATGAGTTTGGTGGCACTTACAACATGTAGTATTGTAGTTATTGTTCATTTATTACTTATTTAAATTATTTTTTTAAAAATCCTAAAAATTACATTTACCGTTTTACAGTTTTTATAATACACAGAGAAAGTGGAAATATACAACATGGTAAATTCTAGTACTTGTTAGACTTTATCAGGCTCTGACAACAGAAACAGAAAACCATGTTAATCAAAATTGGGCTGTTTTGATACAGAGGAGAAAAGGGTAGCCTATGAAGTCCCAGCGAAGTGTTTTTTCATTAGAAATAGTTGGCAACACTGCTTATTGAACTAGGGTAAAGTTACCTTAATACTGAAGATATTCTCCAATTTCAGGAACATCTAATTACAGGTGAATAAATAATAGGTTTTCTAAAAGACATAAGCTTTTGTTCCTGAAGAAATTTAACATCAGGAATTTTATCCTTTCTTTCTCTAACTCCTCATCTGATCTGAAATCCTGTTTTGACAAATCTTATATGTCTGGATGCTTAGATAGAAGAGCAAATACATGTTTGTGCTTCTTCATAGCATTACCTTGCCAGTCACTTCTGTATTAAAACCTGTGGAAAACCAGAACTAAGTGACAAAGACTAATGACTTAACATCCGTTTTTAAGAGCCTATCTGTTAAAATACCATTTTTGGATAATTGCAACATTCAAAGCTACATTTAACAGAAAATAGTAAGCAACTTTGTGTTTGGTCGATTATGTCTTTGCTGTAACAAAGTTTTTTGACTATCAATCTTGCACACTTGTTGAAAGATTTGGAAAGTTTTTCATGGGTGCAACCCATATACTCAACTCTGCTGCTCATCAGACAAATGCATTCTCCTTAAAAATTATGGCACCAAAATAGAAATAAACAGACTTTCCAAACAGTGTAATATTTATTGCCAGGAAACATTGTCACAAAAAAAAGACCAAACACAAAAGAACTTACTTTTTGTGTCAAGTTTATATATGAATTGGGCATAAAAAAGCACTTTTCCCTGCACAAATAAATAAGGAAACACCATTTAGTTTCCACCGCAATGGAAGAACAATTTTTATTTAAATTTTTACATTCATCTAATCTTTGATTCTTTTACCCTTTAAAAGCTGAGCATTCCTCTAAATAAAACAATATTTTAAAACTACGGCTTATAATATATTCATAATGGAAACATTCAAAAGTAAAGTGTATTCATTGGAAAAAAGATCAGACAGATTTTTCTCAACCATTTGCATAGAGCATTATTTAATTTAAAAAGATACATACAGATTTGACAGGGTCAGCTCCATGGTACAGTACAGTACACAATTACAATGATGTAAGTTCCCTTTTCAAATATGATACACCATATTTCAGCAGGACTCAGTTCTCTCACACATCAGCAGTGCAAACATTTCTTTTTTTTTCTGCTTCACTTTGCAACTCTTTTCAAGTCAGGTATGTAATGAGATGAATTGTGCAAATATACAAAGGTAAAAAGAAACAATTAAGAGGTTAAATCTCGCGAGGAACAACATATTTGCAATGACATTTAACTTTATTCACATCAGGTGGCACGAAGGAAGCTCTGAAAAATCATAGAAAACAGCTAATAAAAGTTACTGAGTGCTATTTTTAGTAACACAGTATACATTCATCTCACTTCTGTGAAGTGATTCAGTTTTTGTTTTTTCACTGAGCAGGAATGTTATTTGTACACTAATCTGTTTATTCATCCCAGATTATAATATTACACCTTATGGAAAGCATATGATTGTGACTACATTTCTCATTAGTATGCATGGAAATCATTTTTTGGAAACATTAACTTTTGCTCTACATATGTCTACACAATACATACATCTTTTTTTTTACAAGGTCTTTAAGTATGAACAAGGCTTTGGGAAGCAATAATTAGGGTACACTCTGAACTGAGGGTCACTATGCAACCAAATCCACAATGAGACAAAAGTAAAACATAACCCAAAAACCCCCCCAAAAAAACACTTTAATGATCATTCTTCTGTAGAACAAGGCATCTGTTTGTATGCAGAGAACTACAAGTTTTACTATCCATGAATTGTTGATCCTTTATTGGATTTTCTGACATTCCTCATTGGAACAGCTCTGCATGAAGATAAAGATCAACCGAAGTGTTTTTTGTTTTTTTCGTGACTGAACAGTAACAATTTCTCAGTTTGTAAAGTCTGTGATGCATAAAAGTTAAAATGCTAATGAATTTAAGAACTGTGCTGCAATACTCTGCAGCACTCCCACATCACATAGCTACAGGAAAACAAATCTAGGTCCAAATCGCTCACAACAAGACTTCAAAATTTGACAGCTACACCAGCAGCATTTGAAAATAGTCTCCTGCATCAAGCACCAACTTCAGGATTTCATTCAAAAGAACCTTTATGTAAACTGTAATGGTTAACATTCCCATTATAGCACACCAATGCTGCAACTTGTCAGCAAAGAACAGAATGATTGCTTCACAAGAGCTGAAAATAGAAAAGTACTAACTCTTAGATTGGAATAAATGTAGGCTGAAGAGTAAACCTCAGTAAGGACGGTTTTGTATTGTTCACTAGTGGGTCTATTCCTTCAAAGTCTCATGCTTTTTCTAATGTTTTTATGCATGCATTCATTATTGATCCGAAATAAACGGTCTTGAATGGGGTCAGTGGTTTTAGTACCATGAACATGTCAAATTATGTACATATGCCAACAACATTAAGAGGCTCTTGAGGATGACCAGTCCATCTGCAAAGGGCAACGTAAAGAAACAAGAACCCTCATTTGTTAGATAAGGCTCTAAGGTGTACAACGGTTTCACAATCACATCAGTTTGAGTGGTTCATTCTCTTGTGATGATTGATGATCACCAAGATAAAGCACAATAAATTCTTGGAAACATAAATCAATAAAAGTCTTAAATAAAAAAAATATATATGTACAGTCGCTTAGTTTGCACACACACGCAAACAAACCCTGTCACACACACAGTTCAGTGTAGTGGTTTAGTATCGTCTTTGTTTTTGACTTCACTATTAAAGGTGCAGAGCAGAGATTTCATTGCTTGGTAAAAATCAACAAACGCAATGATCAAAAATCGACATCAGTGTTCCGACATTCACACAACAATAAACAGCATGAATAAGCAAACAAACATACACAAAAGGTGATACGGCAAAAAAAGAAAAAAAGAAAAAAGTTTGAGACGGACCACCAAGTGTGTGTTGGTACTTAAGGTAAAAAGGAGCTGGAGTTAAACAAAGTTCTGCTCCAGCCTGTGTTCAGTCCTTATACACAGGTTCTACGTACGCACTGTAGAAAGTGGACAACGGATGAGTTCCTCTCTCCTACTTCCTCGCAGTCTGAGTGCAGTGCTGGAACTGGGCGAAGCTGAGAAACACTTGCTCAAGTGATATCTGGCTCACACAGTAGTCTTCAATGCGGTATTTCTCTTTGGCTGCCTCCAGTGTGCCGAACACCTGGAAAGAAGTGGAGAATGATGAAGGAGACAGAATGTGCAATGTATGGCCAGAATCTGAATCTATTGTACAATTTAAAAAAAGCAACACCTTACTGATGCACCGGTGCAACCTTAAACCCAGTTTCTGATATTCCATACTGTTATTTTTAATTGTTTATTTGTTTGGTTTGATTGTTTAAGTTAGCTTTTCAGAGACATTTGATTCCAGGAGGCCACTGCACAAGAATAGGACTCCGATGTCCGGGATAAATTACCAAGCAGGGTTCAAATAAGGTGGGTTCAAAAATAAGAGCATCCAGGCTTAATTGGTTACAAAAAGAGCAAGCCAGGATCAGCAGACACGGACTCATCAAGCAAGGTGAAACTAATCCTGGATCAGTGCAAGCTCACGGCTGACTGATCTACCATGGCAACAATAAAACTGCATGTAAAGCATAACCACGGGGTATTCCTTTTGTGTCACATGATTATAGCCGCCTATCCGATGTTATGATGATGTTGCTACTGTTAGTGACGATGTTTTTTGATACTTTACTAGTATAATGCAGGTGATTGCATATTATGTTTTAATAGATCTATCATATTACTATTATGTATTATATTTCTCATTTTCCATTAAATAAAGGTAAATAATCTTACATTCATCTGTAGCTTAATTTTTTTTCATTTAAAAAAGATTTGTTTTCATAAATCTTAATTTTTTATAATCTTATTTTTATTTAATTTACCAATAAGTCAAAACATTTTTTAAAGGATTTCTTTCAAGTATTTGTTCTTGAGTTTTATTTATATTTCATATTGCCCTAGCAATAAAGATATGAAGGCACACTTTACACTTGTGATCCTTTAAGGGTCAAAATAGTACTGATATCGGTATCAATGAAAAAATACTATAACCTAATGCAGCTGCACTGCTGCTGAGAGGAAGCTCTGCAGAAGATGGTGAAGGATGCACGGAGGAGTGTGGGAGGCAGCCTTCTTTTCACCTCACACCTCTACACTTTACTTTATGACAATAAAGAATCCTTGAATCCTTGAATGGTTGTTTGTCTGTCTGTGTTGGGCTGTGATAGACTGTCGACCTGTCCAGGATCTACCTGCTTCTCGCCTGCTAATTGCTAGGATAGGCTCCTGCCCCCTATTACCCTGAATTGGACTAAGCGGTACAGAAAATGAATGAATGAATGAATGAATGAATGAATGAATGAATGAATGAATGAATGAATGAATGAATGAATGAATGAATTAATGTATTTTTTGTCCACTAGAGGGTCAACTGACAGCACAAGTGCAGGGACAGCTTTTTCTCAGTTATTCCTTAAGCCAGTGGTTCTCAAAGCTTTTGAGTCGCAACCCCCAGGATAACATATGTTGGTGTTGGTGACCCCCTCCTCCCCATGACAAGGTACCTTCATGTCAAAAATCAGCAATAGATAATGCAAAATTCAGACTATAATATAGCATGACTCATCTTTCTTTAATAATGCGTTAATGTGTAAATGTGTATTAATGCATTCTTGTCACATATTAATTGCATTAAAGGTTTAATTTTGACAGCCTGATAAAAATCTCTAATTTATTTGATAAATGTAGGCTATGTATTTTTTACAATTATCTGGCGACCCCCTGAAATGATCTCCCGACCCCCAGTTTGAGAACCCCTGCCTTAAGCAATCCATCAGGTATGTAATCATGAAAATACTGTACCTGTGCCCACGTTAGTGTTTTGTCAGTCAAATGGTAGTGCACCATACCCTGGTGCTCATCTTTGAGTTGACTTCCTGTTGCAGGTGAAAATTAGAACTGATTTATTATTCTTTAACAGAGACAGTAAAAAGCAAAAACAGCCTAATGTGCTGTGCAGGGAAAACAGATTTACATATACTGCAATAAAAAGACACTATCTCCCGTAGCTTTGCATTATGAGACATTCTGACACCTCTGACCTGGGAAGGTGCTTTCGATAAAGTCTTTAAATAACAGCAGGTCGCTGTCTTCCAACTCAGCCTCCACATGGACTTTAGCTAGCAGGGTGTAACCGCTGCCAAACTTGCTCTTTAGATGTTGGGGACTCCCGAGGCACTTGAACTGACCGTTGACCATCACTGCCAGCCTGGTGCACAGGGCCTCACACTCCTCCATACTGGGGAGTGAACACATCCACATGACAGGGACATTTTTAGCATCCTCACATCTTTTCATTTAGCCCAGTGCAGTAATAAAACTTATTCTGGCTGACAGCCAACATAATCTAAAGAGCTCACCTGTGAGATGTGATAATTATGGCCTTGCCAGACTCTCGAGTGCGTGAAATAGCGTCCCACAGCAACCTTCTGGCCACAGGGTCCATCCCCGTTGAAGGTTCATCCAAGAAGATAACCGGAGGCCCCCCAATCAGAGCCATGCCTGCGCTCAGCTTACGCTTGTTACCACCACTGTGTATGATCGTAAGTAACTTTATTAAGTAACTGCTCAACAAAAAAAGAGCAATACCTGGGGTAATATGTGTCCTGTCTCACATAAAGTCTGCCTACCTGTAGCTGCGGACCAGTTTATCAGCATGAGGCTCGAGCAGCAGTGACCTCAGGACATTCTCCACACAGCCAGAAACATACTTCTCTGGTATTCCTCTGAGCCTGGCATACATACACAGAGTCTCTCTTCCTGTCATGTGGTCCAGTATGGCATCAAACTGAGGACAATAACCTATGCGCTGCTGAACCTGCAATACCAAGATGAAATTTCACTGTGTAAAAAAATAGTGTGCTTCAACAGCAAAGATTTAGTTATTTTGGAAACAATTGTTTCCTCTAAACACTCATCCATCCCATCTCCCTCCTCTTACCTTCTTAATGTCCCTCAAGATGCTGTATCCATCAATGTATGCATCCCCAGATGTAACGCTCTCATCCCCTGTCAGCATCTTAAACGTTGTTGTCTTCCCAGCTCCATTAAAGCCCAGGAGGCCGAAACACTCCCCTTTTCCTACAGCGAGAGACACACTGTCCACAGCCAGAAGACTTTCCCCGCTGCTGTACACCTGTGATGGACAGATAACAGTTGGTCTGCACCATATTTTCATCAGGAGTCATGCTTATTTAAGCGGTTGGACAGAGGAGCTAAATACCTTGCTGAGCTCCTGCAATATGAGGGGGCTCCCAACCATCGACTCCACCACTGGTTGGCACTCCAGAACCCTCTTCCTCTCATCAGCCACATCTCTGTCCTCTGGTTGGAGTGCTGCGTCCTCTATAAGAGGTAACTGACACACAAAAGATAAAAGATAAAAATGAGTTACTAAAAGAAAAAAAATCTTCAAGACATTCTATAAAATTTACATTAAAACTGTCTTATAATATTCATAAATGAACCACTGTGTGTGTATTACTCCACTTAGTATGTAGACTACAATGTTAACAGGATATGTTTTTGGATACAAGTTTGTAGTGCTCTGCAGAAACTGAAATAATTGAATACTTCATGAACAGTGGACTTGGTTCAACTGCACAACAGATGGAGATTGTGCAAACAAATATCTGACTAATGACGGTCATTTTATTTGTACAGGGATTATGACTCCAACTGTCCAACTGTGTCCAAAAGCCTTGCAGCAAAGTACACATTTCATCACAGAGGACAGTTTCCTTTCTTAACCCTATAACGCCAAACACATTATATTTGATACAGAGTTTGAGACATTTTGCATCACTTTATGGTAAAAACTGTGCTCAAAATCCTGTTGTACACAATCTGATACTTGTCTTCTGCCCCCCTAATGGATACTAGGAGAAGACGACACTACAATAACTTTGACATATAATATGGTAATAGATGGTAAATATACCAAAAATATTTTGTTAAAAGGGCCAAATAATGACTTCAGGTTTTAAAAATTGGACTTTCCTCCCCATTTTTTCTTGGGTTGTGCTTTAAAGGGTTAAGGGTTCAGCCTGAATATATCTTACCAAACTACAAACTCCTTCCAACATAAAGGAAACTGTAGCTGATCTGCATTTCTTCCAAGGAAAAGTCTAGCAGAATGCTTCTCTGTGCTCTCACAATGCATCTACCTGTTTGCGTCTTCTGCACAGGGAGGTGACGAGTCGCCAGACAGTGCGAATGCACTGCAACTCGATGACAAACAGCAGAATGATGAAGACAACACCCTGCACAGAGAAGGCCACGAGAAAGCGCCCAACACCAGGCTCTGACATTGAGAAGTAGTTTGGCTGGTATGTGATGTCTAGAAAAAAAAAGTGTTGATTTACATTCAGGTTAGAGGGATGATCAAATGAAATTAATGAATTTTATTAGCATTACATTATTCATCTTATTTACAAACAATATCCAGTTTACATTCCAGTAACTGACATGTTTTAGAAATATAATCCCACATCTTTTTATCCTCTAGGTTGTACTGAGGTAGTACTTACTTAAGAATTTGCAGATAACGGCACTGACAGGACTGGAGGTGCAAAATGAGATGAATTCGTAGTTCTGGTAGAACTGGCTAAAAGACATGCCCAGGCAGTAGTTTGGGAAGATCAGGAAAACCTTATCCAGTAAGTGTGACATGTCCTGCAAGTTCAGCTCTGCAGATGACAATTTAAAAAAAAGACAGTCAATACAAATGATGGATTTTTTTCTTTCTTTCTTTCAACATTTTTCTAACCTTCTCCATACTTTTTCCATGGTAACCTGGGGAGAGTGTGCAGATGCAGGCATCTCCTCATATACATATGAAATCACAGCAACATTTTGCACCATTTCACAACAAGTAGCTTCACACATCCCACTCTTCTCTGCAAAGGCACTTCAATCAACCAAGTGTCATTGCCTGGAACATGATCCCTCTCTCTTCCCACTCTTAAGTACTGCATATTGTATATGGTGAGCAACATAGCCAAGCCAGGAGTAAAAGGCAATAATCCAAATACTATCCATTTACTGGGCATTGACTTCACATTTTTGCTTCATTAATGGCTGCATGCTTGATGCTTTTTTCCCCTTTTTAAAAAAGGTGCAAGCCTTTTCTCACAACATGCCTTCAAATCCACCTTTTATTTTGGCTTACAGTCTGGCATTCTCATCCAAAATGATGGTGTTCCTTAAAAAACTGCTGTGTGAAAAAAGAGGAGTTCTCCTATCTTATCTTCTGGTGATTGTCATAATTTGAAAAACTTTCAATGTCTGCCATCGTTGATGGTCCATCTCTCACCTGGGATGGTCATGATGGTGACAGCCAGAAAGGTAGCGGTGCCAGAGATCATGTTGAAGATGGTGAGGCGTGTGTAGGCGGTTGCAGCGGTGGAGAAGAGGAAGCTGAGCAGGTACATCAGAGGCACAACTGCCCAGCCATAGAGCAGCAGCAACAACAGCACATCTATAAGGTGGTTGTGCTCCACAAAAGCCTTTATCCCGAATGCCTGAAATACAACCTGTGAGCAAAAGACACACAGATATGTAATCCACAACAACTCCAACCACTCTGTTCAAAACTCTTGGTTTCTTTATTGTGTTGTTAAGTACTGGATCTGAAACTGACCAGCATAAGGAGGCAGGGCAGCAAGAAGTTGACCAGGTCCCACAGCAGGGCAGAAAACCAGAAGTTCGACAGGTAGACGCCGCTAACCTGTTGCACGTGCTTAGACTTGATGGAGGACTCGGTTACAAGCAGCAAGGCAAAAGTGCTAGACAGGGAGGCCATGCCATACATTAGGTTGATGGCAATGGCAAACCCGGTCTTACCCCTACAGTTAGAGTGAAACAGTGATATGGTTAGAAGACAGCACTATGTAAGACAAAGAGATAATTATAAGATTATTTGAGGTTTATTTGGGCTTTTTTAGACTTTCTTATTCAAACGATATAAAAATATATATATGTCTCATTACAGAGGAGATCTAACCCGTCTTGTCTTGAATGGAATAACCTACCATTATTCAGTAGTTCAGACCATTTTAATAACTTCACATGGAAAAAATACTGTCCAACCACTGCTCTACTCACTCTGTGAGCTGGCTCTGTGCAGCCTCAGACAGATTGCGTGGCATGGGGAAGTTGCCTGTCTGTATTGATGCATTAGGCCCAGCGAGTAGTTTGAACAGAGCATTGTCAACCATCATGAGGGCTGTAGCAGGTGTATGGTAGCCCTGATTGTTGAAGTAGGCTGTTGCTTCTGCATATTGGCGGCTGGTGCCACGGAAGGCGGCACCCACCACACACCGCTCATTAAAGCTGCCGCCTTCTTCCTTTGCCTGGTTTAAGATGTAATCAGTGAAGTCTAAAGGGAGAAAGAGAAAAGGCAGCACACTGTCAGTTAATCTTCAGTTAACATACAAAGGTTGTTAACCACAGGGCTATTTGGCACAGACTCATAGGAAAAGGAAGACACTGTGATTAGATGAATCATCATCATTTTAAGAGGTTGGCAGAGCCTCTCCATGGTTATTGTGCTTCTGTGGTCATTTAAAGACACTGTAATGACATCTTGCATGTCTCTTTTGGTTATTACTTTTTTCACTTGTTTTGCAAACTCATCCGTTTTTTTTGTCATTTTCGGTGTCTTTGTAGTCAAGTATTTTAATCATTTTGTGTTGCTTGGAGGGGTTCTCTTGTTCACTGAATTGAACCACGTTAGCCGAGCAGAAAAGCTAAGTACTTGCCCTTCTTACTATGCTTACCGGTTATATTGATGAGCTGACCAAGCTGGGTGGAGAGCTGGGATGTGTATGTGTCTGCCAAGGCAGAGGCAAGGGGACCTGCCCCAGGCTGCAGGGCCACAGGGACCTTGGTGGGACCATAGCGACTGAGCGCTAACCTCAGCAGAGAAGCATCCTGGTGATTGGGAAAGGTGCGTGCTACAACTAAGGCCACAACTGTGAAAATCAAAGGGACCAGGAACTGAGCTACCATGACCTTCCAGTTTCTCCAGCTGTACAGCGCCCTCTTCAGGAACATGGCATAGAACTGTTGCAGATGTAGTCTGATCTGGTGAAGGAAGTAGGAACAGTGTAAGCAATATGTAGAAAACATCCCAATCACCAGTTTGCTTTTACAATCTTACCCCAGTGTTCAACTTAATGTTTGAACAGTCCTCTGAGATGAGTGTGCCGCTGTCTGTGAAGTCGGTGATATCAGTCAGTCCGCTGATGCTGCTGGCATCATCTGTGGTCCAGTCATGTGAGCGCCTCTCATGCTGGTACTGAAGGGCTGGCAGCTGGATAGCTTGGATGTCTAAACTAGAGTCCACCAGTTTTCCTACCCTGGAAACACAAAATCAGCCACAGGATTACCCACTGGTTTGAAAAAATTTATAAAAGTTCATTAATTAATAAATAAAAAGCCCAATAAAGTTCTTAAAGGAAGATTTTTTTTTTTTACACTAACCATGAAACAGGTCCATTCAGTGAAAGGAATCACACAGTAAAACATAGACATTTGTTCCATAACGCTTCCATAAATTAAGCAAAAGCATAAACATGTTACAAAATGCCATGCAGAATGCCAAAAAAACATGATGTGTGAGAAGAGTTTCTGATGCTGTCGAATTATCTTTCCTTCCAATACTTCAGCAAGGTGGATGGAGCCGGGGCTGCCTGCGAAGAAAGCTATTTCTGGGCCTTACAATTCAGTTAGCAGTGAGAGGACGGCACCTGCACAGCCGGCCAGCTGCCTTGGACACTCATCTCACCAGATACAGAATGCTTTTGTAAGTTTTTAAGTTATCTCAGTGAGAAAAGCTGATTTTGGGCATGGGGGGGGGCTAATGAACCTCAACGTATGTTATGTTATCTTGGGGGTCTTGGCTCGAATAGTTTGGGAACCCCTGCTTTACAGCATGCATCCTCAAAAAAGATAAAGAGCATCAAAATACAGTTTAAACTTTTTGGTAATTAGACATTTAAAAATTTGAGAAAAAGACTAACACAGCAAATTATTCTTAATAATTATAATGGAATAAACAGAAGCAGTTTTACAATCTTTGAGTGTCCTAAAAAGTGCTATATAAATCTAATCCATTATTATCATTACTATTATCTCACAACTGCTTCAATTGGCTGCAAAATACTGCCTTCCAAAAATATGCTAAACAAGAAAATGTTCACACAGCAGCTTGCCTGTGTATCATGTTTGATGTTTAATGTGTTGCGTAAGTGGCCAGAACATGCTGCTAGATTCTCAATTTCACTTGTTAAATAACGAGGCCTTGGCAGAAGCAATTATGATGTTGAACATGTGTGCTACTTTAAGCAGCATGCAGTGTTAGCCTTCTGTAGTGGATGCGGCTCTGTGTTTGTTGCCAACAGATACAGAAATCAAGCCGACGAGGAAGTAAAAGGAACTGATCAGAGAGCAGCAGGCAGCTCGGACTGAAACTTGTGACCAAATCAGAGACGCAAGCACATCATTTTAACAGAAACACAGCTGAAACCGGTTCAACTTGCAAGATGACACATTTTCAAGTTCCATTAATTCCAAAATACACAAAAGGTATAGTAAAGTTCTTTCATAAATAAAAAAAATGCTTTCAGAAGTTCTCTGCTTATGAATGTAAAGATGGCAGAAATACCATAGGAGGCTTTTTTAAAATGATCTTAGTGGTACAATGGGCCAGTTTCCAAATGCATTAAAAGTCCGCTCTGCTGCACATTGCAAGGATTTCCATTACCCGTAGCTTTAAATTGTCTCGCAGTGGCTGAGTTACGTTCAGTGTCAGATCCTGCTGATATGGAAAATTTGAAATCACATTCTATCACATTCGCGCATGATGCATCTCCTACCTGAGGAAAACCTCCTCCATAGTGGTCACTGAGGCGCCAAAACTGGCAATGCCCAGCTCCTCTCTGTTCATCTCCAGCTCAGCAAACAACAGCTCAAACCTGTAAAGTGCAGATGGGAAACAGATTAGATAGCTGCCACTTTGCACACTGTGTGAGTATTTTACCATGACTGATCTGAGGCTAAACCAAATCACCTGCTGGTGCTCTCTTTGGGTAGAATATAAGAGAGCTCGGCTCCAGCGCTGCTCTCCAGAGTAGCATTTGGAACATACATGTGAACAAGGCGGGTGATCTCAGACACATTGCAAAGAGCGTCCTTAACTATCACCATGTGGTAGCCAGCACCTGGTGAGAGGGAGAGAGAGACAGAACTGCAGCATTAACCATACAGGTGTCCTGTAAAAACTCCTGGAGTCACCTCCACCCTTCCCCTTCACGTACCATATTTGTTCTTAAGGAAGAGTGGTGACCCGCAGCACTGCAGCTCTCCTCCTGCCATGATGGCAATGCGATCGCCAAGCAGGTCAGCCTCATCCATAAAGTGGGTGGTGAGCAGGATGGTGCGACCACGTTTTTCCCCCTGCAGAAGGTCCCAAGTGGCACGTCGCGCAGATGGATCCATACCCGATGTGGGCTCATCAAGAATAACAACCTAGAGATTAAAAGAAACAGGAGAAGATGTGAAGTCACAGATAGTGAGGAAGAACTGGAAAAAAAACAAGAGAAAGAATGAGAGTGAATAATGTGTATTGAGGCTGCTAACCTTTGAGTCTCCTATGAGGGCAATGCCAATAGAAAGCTTTCTCTTCATGCCACCAGATAGGGTCTTGGAGCGAGCATGTCGCTTGTCCTCAAGGTTCAGGATGCGGATGATCCGATCAACCTCGTCTGGGATCTTTTCTTTTGAATAGCCTTTTAGCTGGAGACAAAGTAGATCAACACAGTACAAAAACATTATACTCACTTCACGGTTTTTTTTTTTACATTAAAAACTTAAGCAGAGCCTCAGAGAGAGAATCTACGGGTGTCTTAAATCTATAAACTTTCAGCAAAAATAGATAAAGCAAGTGCTAATCTGGAACAATAAAACAAATCAGGACGGGTTCAGCTTTAAACATTAAATGTACATTTATGTGTACTTTAACATGGCTTTGAGTGCAGTACCAGTCAAAAGTTTGGACACGGTGAATCTAATGGGAAAATGTGTCCAATATTTTGACTGGTACTGTATATTCTTTAATTCCATATAGATTGAATACATTTTGACAGAAAAAAATTATGTGGACAGAAATGTCAACATCATAAAAAAAATTCATGTTTTCTGGTCGATATTCAATACAATGAAGTCCATCTAACCCACACCACTCTCTTCTGCCTTGCTGAAGCCTGATTTGAAGAAGTGTCATGTGTCTATCACTTTCAATCCATAGTCCATAAATCCATGAGGAAAAAAATGTCTTTAGGTATCTCTGCTCAAATCAAGACGCTTCAGCTTCAGAAATCTTACAAGCAGCAGTATGTTATGTTCTGCTAACTCTTCAGCCGTTTCCATCTCGTATTTATTGACACTCTACGTAGGTCATGGTTCTGAAATAGGGTGGCACTAGAGTAAAATGGCTTCCCACCAGAATTTTGCACTTAAATTTAGCCTTTTCGTCCCAGTATGATTTTTCAGATTTTATATCAGATTATTAATCACAAATTAATACCAGATGTTAAGCACTAGAATTAAGCGCATTCAATTTGATTTTGTTTTGGTGTTGGAAATAATTGAATAGAACACTCCCTTGCCTAATAATTGTGCATGCAGTGCATAAACTAGGTGCGTGTGCAATTTTGCGAATACCTGCGTGTAGAAGAGGAGGTGCTCTCTCACTGTGAGGTTATCAAACAATACATCATGCTGAGGACAGAGTCCCAGACTGCGCCGGATCAGGGCCATGTCCTGACAAATATCATAACCGTTGATATAGGCCCGGCCGCTGGTGGGAGGAAACAGGCCTGAAACAGGAAAGTGGGTGGGTTCATTTTGTTTGCATGGCATTTTTAATGTGTGTGCATGTGTATATAGTTGTATGTAGGCGTGTGTGTGTACACAGCTTGCTTGCAAAATGTTTAGACTGTAACCTGTAAGCATGGACAGTGTTGTGGTCTTCCCAGCACCATTGTGTCCCAGCACTACTGTGATCTGTCCCTCAAACATGTTCAGTGTCAGATCTTGTACAGCTTGTCGAGTCTTGTGGCCCACTTTGAACTCCTGTAAAAATAGACCAAAAAAAATAAAAAATATTAGTGCATTAGCATGACCTCAATATAGTTATTTGCAGCATCTTGTTTGGCACACTCAGATTAGATTTGACTGTTTTATTGTTAGGACCTGGTCTTCCAGGCAGTGTCCCATATTAAAAGATTTTTATTGATTAACTATTGTTCGAAAGCAAATGAATAATTTCTAATTATTACACTAGTTCTTACCATTATACATTAAATGCTTCATAGTGACCACAGGTCAGTGTTCTGCAGCTCACCTTAGTGAGATGTTTAATCTTTATCCCAGAGACCAGCCCAGCTGGCTCCTCCTCTATAAACTCTCCTTTCAGGGCCTTTTCTGCATCCTCCTCTTCCTCCTTCTCATTCACTACAGCCATGCGAGGACTGCTGCACCAGTACGAAGGCTGCAGATAAGGTGATTAAAAGACACTATATAAGGAATCTTATGTTATGTCACACATAGAAAGTCAAAGTGCCATCATATATGGTGTGTTATCACTTATCACTGAGCCTAGTTAGTTATGGGGTGACATGAGGGAAGCAAAGGAACACTTCAGACAAACATTATCATTGTTTGTATATACAAGATGGGATTATATCCTGGCCAAGCCACCCTTTGCCGCACTTCCTAAGAACCAGAGTCTAGCCTCCCTTTTCTGCACTACAGAAACAGCATCCACACACACAATGGATACAGAGTGAAGTGCGTCAGCATCTAATCCACACCCTGCTGGCAGTCTCTTGAATTCCTGAAAACTGGGAAATGGGTTAGCAAAGTTTATTTTTGCATAAGCACAAACGTGTGTGTGTAAAGGAACACCGTTTCGTGATGGTGTACAGTTGCTGTGAAGATATACCTTATTTGTGTTGGCTAGAGAGACTCAGACATTTCCTGTTTTTCCAACTAGCTGAACCCGAAGACTTCCTCTGGCCCACATATTGGGACAACTCTTTTCTAATCCCCTCCACTCCCACTATGTCAGAGCTGCCTTCAATGAGAAGGATGCAGCTTCATCTTTAAGACACTTTAATCTCAGAGGAGACTTTGGCCTTGACATGATTTGATGGCGCTGTAATTGCTAAATCCCATCAACTTGCACCATTCAGTAACATGACTGAAGTTCAATCCTTCTGCAATACAGCCAATTACAAAGAAAGCATTTAACACTGCTTGATACGGAAAAGAGGGATTACAAAAACACAACCTGAGCATTAGGGGAAATTAAAATGCTATAAAATTAATTATATTTTAGGTTTAAAACACAAAGTAACATTAAAGATATAAGAGCTGAAACCTTAGTGTAATTGTTTTTAAGAATCTGACCTTATACATCTGCATTGGGTTGTTTGTATTCCCAGTAAAATTCATTCATGTATGCATGAGTGAGAAGCTTATTTCAAAGCATACCAGTAAAAAGAAGTAAGATGGTAGAGGCACTCCATACTCCCCAGGAAAAACTGCCTCCATGTACCAAGCCACCAGTCCATACAGCACAGAGTCAAACAGCAGCATGCACAAAACCTGGGCCATGGAGAAGTCATCATCCACTGTCACAGGGTCAAACAAGTTTGACCACTGGATCCCTGTACCTGAAAAGGCAAGAAAAGTAATAAAAAAATAAAAAAAAGAATACATTTCAATTAGAAAATCATAGGATCAAAAGATATCAAGAAGGAAATAATTCCACAATTATAGGCAGTAGTTTGACCACAGACCAACTCTCACCTTTGCCTTCAAACATTCCTATGAGCTGTGCTCCCATGGCCATGGCCACATTGGAGATAAGGCAGGCCGACACCTTCTGGGAATGGCTCAGTAAGTCATAGCGTGGCCACAGGAACAAATAAGGCAGGTAGCTGAGGAAGTACATGAAGCCGCCCGCTGCTGCCGCCACGTTGGCTACATTCAGACAGAAAAACAACAACCTTAAAAATTTGAGGAGTTGATAAAAGAAAGAAAAAAATGTGAATTTTATCTTGTAACCTGCTAGCTGAGAAACTCAAATGAATAAAAGGGTTTGCAGATGTATGCAAAGCCTGACAAAAAAAAGTGTTTGTTTTTTTTTAAAAGGTCTATTAATCCAATTTCCCCTGAAAGTTAATTTGAGAGTGCTGTTCAGATGAGACATTAAGGAGGATAAAGAGAAGAGGAAGTTGAGTCATATGAACAAGGAGAACGAAAGACTTTTAGTGCCGTTTTTGTTCAAAATTTCTACGTATAAAGCACAGCAAGAACTCTTAGAAGGCTACTTGTTGCAGGCAATGTGGCATTTTGAGCTAACTTGGAGCATGCATTGATCACGTCCAATTATCTGTTCCTAAAAGGTACATCAGTGTGTGGACAAGAAGTGCCCAGACAACTGCAAACACAAAGGGAAAATAACCCATTTTTGTACAAAAATGGCTGAGGATGTCACTGAAGGGGACTTTCTGTTAGCTTAACCTCAGATCTCCCCCTCTTCCCTTTTTATTTCAACAAAACATTGTATTAGCCATTTTTCAAATCAAACTAAGTTTTAATGTGCAGTATGATCATATTTTTGTATGTTTGCAGCTAATAGTGTAAAGTGTCACTTAAAACAAAATCAAGATGAGACACGGTGATGTAGCTGAGATTAGCACTGTGAACGTCAGGATGCCAAATATCACTAATGTGACAATTGTTCATCCAGCACAGACAAGCCTGGCTGAGCGACAATAACTGGAATCAGGAGGAAGAAAGGAGGAGCAGGACAAGATCAATAAGTGACACTTCGCTGTGTCAAAGCAATATAGGAAAACTAACTGGGGGAGGCAATAAACCACACTAAATTTATGACAGAGAACAAAAGTACAACATTTCTAAATAAGATAAAAAAATGCTATTCAAACAATAAAACTTAAACCTTTCCCTTCCTCAGCTTCTATAAATTCAAGACTTAATCATATATATATATATATATATATATATATATATATATATATATATATATATATATATATATACACACATATATAT
>JAOXYM010000022.1:13271665-13284445 GCA_028567055.1 Leptatherina wallacei | reverse complement strand
TATCGCAATTGTACTTAGTCGAAATTTCAGAAATATCGCTTTTATTTTGCGAAAAACTGTCATGGAAACGCACCTACTGTCACTGCACTACTCACTTAAGCCTCTTTACCACTAGTACCAACTCAGGTTGACTTAACTCGTTTCAAGTCCTTTTCCATTCAAATTGAGCACCATCTCAATACGGTAGGGGCCATTATAGCAAGGCAGCCTTAAAGTCCCATGACATCATTTGTATGCAAACCAAACATGACAAAATAATGGAAGATTATTCCATTATGGTTACGGTTATGGTAAACCTGGACAATTACAGTTGAACCACAGAGTTGGTTTGCTTATCATTTATTATCATAAAGATAATAAAATTGCATAGTCAATGTTGCCAGGTTATTAATATGGTGGGGTTCTTGTGAAAGACTCATACAGTGATGTCACTCCCTGGCCAAGAAATGGCCTGCAGTCTGTAGATGTCACAGTTTTGGCTTAATTCGGAACTTGGAAAATTCAGCTGAGTTTGGTGCTAAAAAAGCACCTAGTACCAGGTGCTACTACCAAAATCCCAACAATCGAGTTGAGTCGAGTCAAGTACATACAAGTAGAAAAAGAGCCATTATTACACACACACACACAACCCAAACAATGTCACTCTTTAAACTTCTCTGTCTGTATTTGACGTGTCATCATTTGAAAACCAAACAAATCCAAGAAGGAAAAGAAGGCTTATTTGAAAAGCTGAGGCAAACAAGAGAAAACAACATGGACACTTTGCTGAACAACAGCTTGTGCATGTTTCCTTGCTTGTTTTATTATCTTTCACATGCATATGGTTAATAGCAACCTCAAGGAACTGAGGTTAAAGAGATAAGGAAACAGAGACAAAGACGTGATCATGCACTATGACTAAGGGATTCACTCGTTTATTGCAGTGAACTTTGGGAGATCTGAGGCATCAAGTCTATCAGATTCTTCCATAACAGCCACAATACACAAACCTGGGATTTCTCATTTGTCAGGTTTTCTGACACATTTCATCTCAGCCATTTAATTTGTTAACTGACCATCACATCTGTTTAGACTTGTCCTTCTTTTCAAACCACAGGCGATAAACATGTAACCCAACAGGAAATGAGGAAGCAAACTAAGTACCCAAACCAGTATTACCAGTTTATCTTAGTAAAAAGATCCTTGGCCTCATGTTCAAATGAAAAGAACTATGCACCTGCCACAGTGTGAAACAGTGTGTGACAGTGTGTATGCTGTTTTTCACCTTCAGTGGCAAGGGTTCATCATCATGAGTGAAGGGGTGTTCAAACACAACAGCGGCCAGCAGCTTTCCTGACAGAGGGTCATTTCTCACATAGTTCTCAAACTGCTCCTCTGTTTCAAAGCCACGAACTGGAACAGACAAAAGCACACACGAAGAATTTTTCATTAGTTGTGATGTACCATTCACCTCATGTGCAGCTGCATCCATGTCTGTCTCATGACCTGACCTTGCTCCTCACCATTCTTGCTGACAAGCAGGAAATTGGTGAAGACCCGGTCAGCATACTGAATTCTGGGGCCCATTTTGATCAATACTACGGGTCAAATTCCAAACAGTGCACTTAAATTGTGCTTCAACACATTAAAAATGAAGAATTACACGGGAGGCCATAAAAACAAAATACATATGATGATTTAATACATCCTGAACTTTAACTTGGTTGGGTTGCTCAAAAGAAATCCCATTTACTTGCTCTATCAAACACACATGAAGGTATTCTGAGTTTGGCAAGGAGAATCAGTATTACACAGTGGTGCCAGGGTTAAATCTGGGTCACAGTCATAAAATAAACACTTGCATAAAGACACACTGAGGGCACAGAGGGAAAAGCAAACAGCTGCCAAATCCATAGGCCTAAACATTCACTTGATACACTGCTGAAATAGTTATTAGTAAGTTAACTATTTCAGCAGAATAAGTTAACCTAAAAGAGGTTCTTGTACTCCAAGGAGTACTACTGCATTGCCAGGAGGTGAAAACAAGAGCAATCATCAACTGCAGTGAAATAAGTATATACCTCATCCCTTCCTTCAGGCTTTGGAACATTAAAAGTATATTTCATTAATACGGTGTGCATGACAACACTAAAATTCAGCATTGATAACACCCCTCCACCTTTCCCTCTAAACATTAAGACCAGTTAAATTATTCATTCATGGCTGAGCTGGGATCTCAGATGGCTGTACACAGAACAACCTGCACTTACACAAATCTGTCTATCTGCCCATCTCAGCTTCACACTGCGGTGCATTGAGTGTCTTTCTTGTTGACGGCCCGTCGAAAGAAAACTAAATATGTAAACAGGCTGTTTGCACACCTGTCAGTCAAGACTGCCTTGCTGGTTTTTCTGGAGTCACACACAGAAGGTGTGTGGAAGTGTGTGGACAACAAAGAGATGGCATGCTGCTTGCCCGAGGGAGGAGACAAACATCCTACAGTGAATTCATTTCCCTGTCACAATGGCCAGCTGATATGGGAGTAGGGTGTGCCCGTTTTCTCCTCTGAGGGCTGTTTCTGGAGAAACCAGTTTTCCCTGCTGTGACCTGAACAACAAATGTTGATAAGACTCTACTATCTAGTCTACTGGTTACAATGGTGGTGCCAGCATTCAAATTGTGGATATGAACCAAGCAAACATTGTTGAATATGCTACCCATTTTATCTCTATCACTCACCTGAGGACAGCAACAGGCTGCCTCGCACATCCTCTGCGACTTGACGCACCACACTGGAGTTACTAGGAACATATGCCAACTGGAAGCTTCGCAGGAATGGTTTGGGAAGATTGTCAACAGCGTAGCTCTCATAGATTGTAGCATTTGGGTAGTCCTTAAAAGGAACCTTCTGGCGCAGCACAATGAGGATGCCGGAGAAAAGCAGGGGAAGAAGTATCTCCACCAGAGTAACCAGGATTTGACGTTTCTGAAGAGTAGAAAAAGGGTATGAGGAATATTTGAAATAACTCAAAACCTGTCATCGACATGAAATGAACTCCTGTAGGTGCCACAAAATACAAAATGGGAACTTTCAGCATGTTTTCAAAATTCAAACTCCAAATTATTGTAATCACATTGTGGTTCAGGTATCAATTTACTCTTGACATTCTTCAAGATGTGGCTTCATTTATAAGAAGGCTTCCTGTTGTTGAGTGATTGAAGTATAAAGTGACTTGGACATCCTTATTAAAGTACCAATATCAGTACCAAATTGGAATGATTTACAATAAATGAAACCATATAAGAGTTACATTCCCTTTCTGTGCAAACCGGACTTGAGATTTCTACTGATAGTCAAATTTAAACAATGATGAACTGTGTTAAGTCTTGTGCTGAGTCTTAATACCTTTTCAGAGTGATCTATCTTACTTGGATCTAGATTACACTCATTTAAACAATCATATTGTTTGAAATGTAGACAAAGAAGTATGAGTTTTTTCTGCAGTGAAGTTTCAACAACACTGAGGCTTCATCCACCCAAACCTTTTATGCTTCTATCCCCTATCATCAGTTTTCTTTAATTCTTCAAGCCAAAATATCTACAATGCAAATTTTATCTATGCAAATGCATTGTAATAAACTGCCCTGTAACAGGTACTCTCTGTCAGCTGCAACTCATTTTTAATCCAGCATGCTTCGTGTTATCCCAAACTTGTTCAGGATGAAAACACAACTAAACCCAGCAAGCGAACAGTCTATGTATCACCACCTTAAAGACTTGATACTGAATCAGTATCTCCAATACATAATTCAAAGAATTTCAATATATATCTCCCGTTGTTTTATGTCTCCCATTCAGCAGTTCTAAAAAAAAAGAAAATCAAGTTGAAACTGTTTCCTTTTTTCTTTTCGTGCTGATGCTAGAAGGAGAGTTGTTGCCATCACTTATATGTCTGTGTTTGATGAATCCAAAGTCAAAGTCAGCTACCTGCATGTATCTTTGCAATGCTGACACACATTAGATGCTGTAAACTTAACAACATTATTTACCACAGCACACTGTAGGCTCAGGTTGGACACTCTTCTTTGTTTTATGGTAAACCCATTTCCCATCATATTTCTATGTTCCATCCATGCCTTCTTTATCTACATCCTTCAATAAAGTTATTTACCTCATATTGTTTGACCAGAGTAGAAAGTGTTGATATTTTTTATCATGATGTCCTCACAGTTAATTCTTTTTATTGGATGTAAAAACTTAGAAATCCTGTGTGTAACCATTGCGAATTGAAATAAAATTTGATGGCTCCTGCCTTTCAGGTTGAATGAAGTAAAAAAGAAAGAAAAATCTGAAATGTTTTTATGGTCGGATAAAAATCAGCATGTGATCTGTAATCAGCTGAGAATTCTTCTACAGTCAAAATCGGAAGTTGCTGAACTAGAAATTGGTCAAAATGACCTTGGGGGAGGACAATTTACTGTACATATAGCCTTTGTTTAAAGATGTTTTAAAATAGGCTTTAAAGTAAACTGAATTGCTATGCCCCCAATTTCATTGCAAAGGTAAAATATTGAAAGAGCAGCCCCACACGCGCCGTGCAGCCAACATGCCACTCCATTTCACAATAGCAGAGACATTGTGAAATCACTGACAAATATTAATATTCAGCCTCATACCTGCAGCTACTCAGAGCAATAGACAAACAGAAATGTGCCAATACTTTATGCAAGTAAAAATCCAGCATTGTTGAAAAATGATCTCCTATCTTCTGTACACTGACAGACTGAATAAGATGATATGGTGTTCTGGAAACACAACAGAAACATCTGACAGTAATGGTTTGTGTCTCCTGATTTAGTCTCCTGATCGATGTCACAACAATTTAAAAGAAAAGTAAAATAAGTAAAAAGCACATGTAGTGACTTCTATATAAGGCCAAAGAAAGCATGTGACAACTGACATGCTGACTTAGCTAGCGGTTGTGCAATAACAATACAGCAAAACATTTTATTACCTTAAGTAGCTGGATAACATCTGAAGTTGTTGAAGCAAAATGTTAGTCAGCTTACCATATTTATGATGTCCCATAAGCCTATTACTAAGATGCTGTAACACAGGCTGTTTCTTTATAAACACAGCTACTTACTGACAATAGACAGTCACAAACCACATCAGATCCAAATAAGGACTCATAAGTCTGGATGTGGGTGCTTTTTCCTCTAACTCACCTGCTGAAGATAATTTTTCCACACCAGCAGTCCAAATTGTCTCAGGATGGCCATTTTAAACAGGACACAGTCCAGGAAGCTTTCTACAGAACCTGGACACAGGCAGAGGGTAACATTTTTTAATTTCTAGATAGACCTAAAAGTTAGATTAACATATCTTTGGAATAGCTGTGGGAGTAGCTTAGATCTCTCAGTTTCAATTTATCAAATACATAAGAAACCAAAAAGGAGAAGTGAAATTAAGCAATCATTTGTATTAAAATGACGCTTCAGTTGTCTTCAGGAACTGCACATGTATGAAAAAGGTGGTAAATTAAGAAAATAGACAAGATGGGAAAGAGCGTGATAACAATCCAAAACTGAGTTTGACCAATTTTGGAAAGACATTTAAGGGGTAAAACTGGATAAACGAAAAAGACAAACCAGGCAATTGGCATTCACACATATAACCATGGAAAATTATACAGTCAATGCAAATTACCTATTAAACTGAAAGGAATAATGTTTTCACAAATACAGAGCCCTTTATAACATATGGCAAGAAAATACAGTCACAGATACAGAAGACGTAGTTCGCACAATATGATCAATAAATATAAGCAGTTAACACCGAGGGACCCCATTTCACCTCAGTTTTAAGCACACAAAATTCTACCTAATTTATGACCCATTTTACAGCACACAACGACTTCTGAATGTATCGACACAAACAATGCTAGGATTGTCTGAATTTCACACTGGTTTCATTCATTGTGATAAGTCAGGGGTAATTTAGCAAGTTATGCGTCTAACTGAGTTCAGAAGACCATGTGCTGCGTGTTAAAAGCAACTATTTATCTATTAACGTGTTTTACCAAACAAAAATCACACATAAACTGTTAAGGACGCGGAGCGTTTCCTTAAAAACTACACGCTGCTTTTCTGTTTTCTGATTGGTCTAAAGCAGTATTCCGGCTTTCCTGATTGGACGATCAACTTGTCCATCAATCCCTACGGAGTCCGATGAATGCAAACGATGAAGCTCAGGTGCAAAGGCTAGGAATATACGAATTATTATATGCCAAATCACAATTAAAATATAATTCAATACCATATAATTATTTATATATCTCCAACTAAGCTTAATCTTTAATATCTTATTAAATAAATACGTTTTGTTACCTCAAAAACAATGGTTTCGGTACATGAATTGTTCGAGCAGTGGTCTCTCTCTCTCCAGTCAGTCGAGGTGAAAACAGTTTCCCTACTGCGGGGCTTCTTACTCCACCGACACCATCGATGCTCGGTTACATTGGGTGAGGCTAAGGATGCCCGATCCAGCTTTATCCCCTCCAGTTTGCTGCCTGCTAGCGAGGTGATGACATAGCACCAGCGGCTGGATAAGCCTGTAAATTCATCGTGCAAAACGCAGCGACAAACGTCAACAAAACATGTCACGTGATCTCACTGAGGCAAAGGGTCACATGATCCCAACAGCTGGGATGTGCTCGTTTGTGTTTTTGCTGCTTTATTTTCTGTTTCCTTACCATATTATTTTTCTTTCAGAAATATTGAATTGTTCTTTCATATCGTTTGATTGTTGCCTTTTTCCTCAGTTCTATAAGAGATGACAAGTGAACTTTGATGAATTAGCATGTAAAATAATTTAGCCTAAACAGAGTTTGTACAATATACCTCTAGTTCAACAGCTACTGCCTCATCAAAATATTACTCCGCTGTTCTTTAATAGCGCTCAGGGATTCTGATAAAAAGAGAAATATTGGTCCATGAAACACAGGCTGGAACATCAAAACATTAGTCCCTATTATTAATGGACACTTTCCATCATTTCCATAATGCATCTTAATTGTGTACCTCAATTATGTCATGTGCATGTCATATCCATAATAGTCATAATCATCATTTGGTATCACACACATACACACACACCAGTCATTAGATATCAGATGACCTAAATGCAGCATTAGACTTTCCCTGCTCTGGGAAAATACTTGGGGTTTTTCTAGCAATGTTTTCATTTTCCTGATTTCACATCTCTCACTCCTTCTTTTCCCCAACAGAAAATAGCTTCTAGCAAATAATAGATTAATAAAAGAACGAACACAGTACACGGAATCAGAATGCTAATGAGCAACAATGATTCCAACTAGATCAAATTAAAATGTGCATCAATGTGCTGGCTAAGCACTAAATGTGACAAAAACAAAGTATGATGATTTTTTGTTTAATCTGAACACAATATAAAAACATATTACATTCTATTACATATTCACATCGCATGTCTCTTGAAAAAAAACTGTAGAAAAAAAACATTTCACAAAGAGAAAACTGCCTTTTTGGAATGAAGCAAATACAATTTCAAGTATTAGAGGCATGTTCTTTGTTTTCTTTTTTTTTTCTATATATATATATATATATATATATATATATAAACACTTTATATAATTAAAACACAGGTGATAACCAGTCTAGGGTAACAGTTTAAAATGTATTTACAGTCACAGTCACTTAGACATCATGCACTCTGTATCCCGACTGAGGTATACAGTACTTGAAAACATCCTTGGGTAATAACTTTCCTCTAGTGTTTGAAGTTCCATCTGTGTTCAAGAAACCCAAATCCATCAAAAATAATTCTTCAAATGAAAGAAGTTGCATTTTACTGCATTTTTGTGATGATGAAAGTGATTCAGATGGGAGGAAAAGTAAAACCTATCGGAATGCTAGAATTTCCGGTTGTATTGGGTTCAATACATTCAAGCTATATACTTATTACTGTGTACCACCAGCTTAGTATCAGCTGGCAATTCCTGATTCTTTGTTCCATTATCAGTGCACCTCAGTGATTAAGTTACTATCTTTGAGGAGTCTGATGGGATTAGTGTGCCACAGGTCATCATAAGCATTAATCATCAGCACAACATCTGTATAGCTAGACTGTGGTCAATGCAGACAACTAAATGACCCATTTCACATCCTTTTCTTTCAATACAGATGCTCCTGAAAGCACAGATGACACCACAGTACCTTTGGCAAACATGTAAGTGATGAAGAACAAAACTGAGCAAGAAGAATTCCAACAATAATAGTTTTTAGGCTTCGAGTGCAGATATTTCATAGATGATAGTGATCACCTTTTGATAAAGTTCACCAGATACAAGATTGATTCTTGTACAAACAGTGCATATCAGACACTATGATACACAAAACAGACACAAAAATAGAACAGCTATGTTTTTCAATAACAACATATTTTCCCTCTTAAAAAAAAAAAAAAAAAAAATCCACGAGGTTTGGTTTCTTTGATAACCATCTAATGTGATCTGAGATAGGTTTCATTAGGAAGCTGTAAAACAAGTGAAATGGCTCCTGAGGAAAGTCAAGTTATGTTCCAGTGGTTTCAGAGCTGAGCGTCTTTGTTTAATGGGAGGTATATTTATTGCTTCATGCATGTAAACATGTAAATGAAATGTAACGTGGCAGAGAGGCAATTTTCTGTGTAATTCATATTCATGGTTTTTTCCCCTTCCTTGTCTCAAAGTTCAAAGTCTTTTGATTTCGCAGCAGTTGACTAACCAGAGTGGAGTCTCAGGAGGAGACAGTCAAACATCAAAAACAAATGAAAAGTGCTAGAGGTTAGAAACTGAACACCTTGAGGTCATTAAAAGAACCACTGTCTACAGGCTCAGAAACCCTGCATTGGAAGAATACTCTTCTTCCAAATCCTCCTCTTCCCTTTCAACCTCACCTCCACTATGAGCGGCTACATTCTTCCTCTTTACTTGTTTGGTGGAGGTGCCCCGGGGCCTCTGCATGGGCACCAAGAGGCGGAAGCCTGGCTGGGCATTAGCAGAAGCTCCACCCAGGGAGCTGGTCAAGGTCTTGAATGTGCAAGGCATGAGGGAGGAGGAGGAGCATGTAGATGACGGACTAACACTCTGGACGGACGAGTATCCTGAACTGTGAAGGTCTATGGATAAAGAGAAGGCTTCTTGTCCTTCGCTATCCTTCTTCGCTGTACCTTCTGCTTCACAAAAGCTGTCTTCATCACTGGACAGAGCACGACAGTGCTGAAGTCTATTGTCTGCATCAGTAAGTGGCTGCAGTGCGATGGAGATCATAGAAGCTATTGAAGGAGAAGAGATGGAAGGGTTAAAGGACTACACATTATATATCAAAACTGCATTTATATGATGGTCTACTAAGGTGGACAATTAAACTGATGAGTCATTTCAAGTAATATCTCCCTCTAAAAGGAGAGCCTCATGCATTATTCTCCTCCTCTGTATGTAGATTAGGCCATTTATATGCATTAAACCTGCAAGAAATCCTGCTGGAGTAAATGCTCCCAGCCACTTTCCATTATCTTCCTCATACTCACCATCACAGTCTTTCTCTCCCTCACTGTCTTCCTCGTGGTCCCCATCGTAACCAGAGCAAGAGTCCAGACTCCAGTCCAGGATGTCTCCCAGTAGCATCTCCTCCTGATTGGACAGCTCTGCTGTAGGTGTGGCCACAAAGCTGCCTCTGTGGGCTTGCATGCTGTCATCACGTCTCCTTGAGAGAAAGCAGAAAAGCAGAGGGTTACAATGAGTCACAGGAACTTTTCACACAAAGAAAAACACTTTCTGGACAAAACGCCTCGCGAGTCCACGAGTCACAGCATACAGGGGGATGACAAGAGCTGCTAAATGAGCAAGAAAAAGCAGGCATGGGCAATGGTCTGGCACTTAGTTCAGTCCTGCGAGTTATTTCCACATCTTTCAAATCCTACCTAGTTTTAAGTGGCATGTGTTGCAAATAAGGGAGGTACAGTAACAGAAGGATGTATTGTAGCTCTAGGAGTTCAAATCAGGTTCCTGAAACTTGACCGCTTGTCTAGGTTACAATCAGCAGCGTACATCTTAGGGCTGGGCAATTAATCGATAATTAATCGACAACGACATCCAGAACCAAATTAATCAATGTAATTGTAATGTCGATTATTTCAAATATTTCTCTTAAATATATTTGCAATAGACTGGCGAACTGTCCAGGGTGTACCCTGCCTCTCGCCTGATAATTGTTGAGATAGGCTCCAGCTTCCCCGCAACCATGAATTGGATTAAGAGGTTCAGAAAATGACTGACTGAATGAATGAATATTATTTAAAAACATTCCTTAAATGAGCATATACACTTCAACTGTGTCAGCTTCCTTTCACCTGTTTTTGAAAATCGGTATCTGCTCTTCTGTTATGAAAATATTTGCAACAAAAACTTTCGGCTGGGTAGGGGCTAAAAATAAAACAATAGTAAAATAATCGCTTATCAATCGTAATCGAGGTAACATTACGATACATCTCCACAGCCACAATTATTACTCAGATTCTATCAGTGCTCTTTGTCATGACTAGAGCCCGACCGATATAGAAATTTCTTTTTTATTCCAAAAATGGAATTGTAGTTGTGAAATATCAAGTTTGTCATGCCACGTGTCTTAAAAGTTGAAATTTAACTTCAGTGGGTTAAATATGCATCTAATTGTATCAGAGAATGTTCATGGTGGTCTCTGGAAGAGATCCAAATCAACATTACAAATGCACGTTGTTTGATATTAAAATGACTCGTTTTAATGTGTTATTTTGGGTCAACTACTAAGAGGGCCTGCGTTAAGGGTCTATGAAAACAATGAAAAGTAGCCGCTGAATTAAGTATTTTATTTTTAGATTGCCATCTTATCAGCGATATCGGCCCTTGTATCGGCCAATGCCAGAAAAAAAACGTAAATACCGCCCGATATATCGACCGGCTGATAAATCGGCCTCTACTCATGACATGTTTTTCACTTAAAAATCAAAGTACTGTAGATACCAAGAGGATAAAAATGCCGTAGTTGTGTCAGTCAAGCCCAGGTTGTAGAAAAATGGGACAAATTTGATGATTCAAACAGATGAAAACATTTTTATTTATAAAGGTTTTAAAGCAGTTTAATATCAAACTGCACTTATATTGGGGCAGCTGTATGTTAGTAGCTGGCTTACCTCTTATTAGTGCTTGATGGAGACGCTAGGAAGGTGTGTATGTCTGCTGGTTGACCACTAGTGGGACTGGGGGGCTCCATCTGAGGCTCAACTTCTGGAATCTCCAAGATCTGACAGAGCTCTTTAAAATCCATCACCTTTCAGAGGACATCAATTTTAAAATATATAATATAATAACAATACAACATAATTCATGATCAGTAAAATTCAGAAAGAAAAAAGACGAAAGAAAAAAATGTTTTTGTTGTAAACCAAAGCGGCAAATTTAAATCTGTGAAGAAAAAAGAAATGAAATAAGTACCTTTTCTTTGCTGATTTGATGATAGGCCTCATCTTCAAATCTTTGCTTCACACCAGTAAGAGAGACGTGCCTGTAATCCTTGGGAACATCTTGACTGAAACTGAGTGAAAGACAGCGAGGAGGAAATAAAGAAAAGTTAAAATAAAAGAGAGACTCTGTGCTTGCTGCATCACGATAATCAACAGGAGAAAAAAATCTTATTAGGGGTCCATTTGAGAATTGCAATTGGTCATTACCACATCCACCTATCAAAGTGACTCACTCTGCGGCACGTTTCTGTGATGCCTCGCTAATGGTTAGCAACTCAACCACTCCCACATCAAGTAATGCTTCTTTATGACTCTGTAGCTCTCTGCCCTTCTTGTTTGCTTTAAAACCCTTAATGGCCCTCCATTTTCTTGGTAACCAGATGTTTTTAACGTTTTATATTTAATCAATGTGTGCATGCTGAAAACAGACTGACACATCACCAATCAATTCCTGTTATCTCTTCTGAGGAGGAAGGAACGGTGAAGAGGTGGCCATGTGTGAGTCACGGTGCAGAAATAAAATCAGAGGGTAGCAGATCCTTTTCAGAGCCATCTTCTCTGGCCTCATAAATATTACAAATTTACTCTATGCCTCTAATTCCAGATTGTGGGCTGGCTGTCGTGCAGTGAAACAGCCAAATGAATGAACCAATCATCAATACAACACAAATCAAGTTTGTAGGCATTTGTTTCTTATAATTTGTTACGTCTAGTGGATATCTTGAGTTATCAAACAGATCATTACCGACCAAAGGTCAATATGCCCTTGATGCCAAACACTTGAAACCAAACTCATGATATGACATGTTCTACGATAAGATTACATAAGCAGATACCCCTCACTGTTCCACACATAAGTATGGGAGCATATGTGACCTCTACAAACAACCTGTGTAGTTATAATATTTTCTACTGTGAAACAAATGGACTTTAACTTTTAAAAAAAAGGGAGGGGGGGGTAACTTTTTATAGTAACAGTGTCAAATGATTCATGTGTGAACGGAGTGATCCATGGCTAGGGGCAACTTTTGAGCAGTAAAAATCAGTCGCTTCATATGAGTCAACAACTGGTGACACAGTAGGCATTCAAAATACAGTCAAAAGTGATAAGTTGAGCTTATCATGGCTGTTACAGGTTGTACTGCCCAGTGCACACGGTCTGAATGTAAGACAGTCTAGGTGGTCTTGCAAGAGGAAAGGTGTGAGGGAATTTATTTGCT
>JAOXYM010000022.1:13248408-13265244 GCA_028567055.1 Leptatherina wallacei | reverse complement strand
ACACACACACACACACACACACACACACACACACACACACACACACACACACACACACACACACATACACACACAAAATTGAAAAGAATTGTGTGACCAAGCAAAGATATGAAGAAATAAAACGACAGATTTGTTCGACCAGTGAATCAGCTGCCTTTGAGGAATTACATGATTGAGCCCTTTGTGTTGCATCCTCATTGAGATTGATAGAATTATATCTCTAAGCTGAATACTTTCTTCTTGATTGCTAGTGTTTTGAAGGGATCATAAAGGAGAAGAGTACATCACCAGTAATCATTTGTTCTTTTAAGGCTATCTACACATTAGTTGCTCAATTTTTTTTAAAGGCGTTTTTTTCCTCCCTCATTTTTTTATTTCATTTGATTACCACCTAAGTGTTGCATCTGAAAAGAACATAAAAAAAATCTCCAGCTTTCTATACAATTCCCAATCATCCATTGCATTCTTTTTCTATAAATGTGAACAAAAATCTGCATCTTTTTTTCCCACTTTCCTGTCTGCTCATTTGGCCATGTAACTCTTGCTCTAGTTAACACTAGGTGAAGTGAGATCAAATTATCTTGTCAAAGAGTGACCTCAGTCAGGGCAAGGGCTGTGACATCCTCAACTTGACACACTGTTTCCATAGAAACTCCAACCCATCTCCACCACTTTCTCAGAATCAACACGAAGTGAATGGTAAGGGACAAGAAATGAAATAATACACTTAAACGAAATCAAGCTGAAATTGACAAAAGTAATAATAGATTTTTTTAAAAATCTTGTGAAAATCATGACATTGATTTTGAATAATGGTTCAATAAAAAAAAATTTTTTCTAAAAAGCAAAATATATGATCATCTGTATGTCACTCACAAACTAATATTTTGTTGAATAATTACTTGAGGCAATCACTGCAATTGTGTGTTTTCTTTAACTCTCAATATTTTGGCCCACTGCTCATCAGCAAAGTGCTCTCATTGGTTACATTGCTTTTTTGTTTTGTTTTTTATCATTTGATCAACTCAATTAGATTAAAAAACAATGTCTTTCTTTCACTAAATCATAATTGATAAAAATTTTATTAATTATTACTTTTTACAGTCTCCAGTTATTTGAGTGACTGATAAGACTTTTGCCTTTTCTTTAATGGAAGGGTATGAACAATTTTGCAGATGACTGTATATATATGAAACAAAACATAAATATATATCTAATACATTCCTATTATATCCTAAACCTTCTCATGACATTTGTTGTATTAGAACATGTAAACTGAAGGAGCATTAAATTAAATTTTCTTATTATTTCATTTGACTGTCTGGCCAAGTAAGTGTAATCTCTGTCTACAACTGTCTCCAAAACAGCTGTCATAATATCCAAGGCAGAGCTGAAATGTAACTCCATAATACTACCAAGGTATCATTTGGAGCCCGCTGCAGGCAGTGACTAATTAAATACAGACATATTTGTCTGTAACACAGATGCTGCTGATTGGAAATTTGAATAAATAAACCCACAAGGCCCCATATGGCTCCAATCCAGTTTTAATAATGTCATGTTATGCTGCCTGTTGCATCTCTCTGAACTGATGTCAGCGTGTATAATTCAAAGTTTGGTAAAAGCCAAATAGTGCTGAATGCTTGAGATTGGATCCAAGCCCTGGAGATAGAGAGGCGGATGAGTTGCTCGCATCTGGTTTCCTGTAATCTTTGCTGACCCTCGCAATCCAAATGACCACTTCCACCCCATCTGCACTTTGCCTTTGTTGGCCCCTCCGCCCTGTTGCCAGACCTAAACACAGTCCCTCCACACTCACACCAGCCAGCTGAGTGCTACCAACTAATAATTAAAGATGTTCATACTTTTCATTTAAAATAAACTCTAACTGAAGTAAGCAAATCCATCAGTCTTACTTTCAGATATGTTAATAACGTGTAGGATACCTCAGTCATTGTATATGCAGCTTGCCAGTAGAGGGTGTCATTTATTATGGTTGACAGTGGACAGTCTGTTTTCTTAACAACCAGAAGATCCCACATGTCTCTGCGTATCTGAGCTAGTCATCCAATATGGCAAAGCATCACATGACAATGTGTTTATATACAACACAGGAATGTCAAGCAATGGGGAAGTTCAGGTGCTTCTGCCAACCATAGCTGTGTTTTACACTCTAAGAAAAAGCACAGTGACAATTGTGATCTATCTGTTCTATAGTCTAAACACTGTTAGCCTATTGTCTCCTCACTGACCACTCCCCATTTGTCTTCTGTATTTTTAGCCCTGTCCAGAGATTCTTCCAGATCTATCTGGACAGAGCTAAATGCTGTTACCTTTCAGACAATTCTGCACAGTTTGCCAAAGTAAACAAGTTTATTATTTAAAAAAAAAAAACGCTTAATAGGTTTCTTCAAAACACAGATCTTTTCAAGAGAATGGGGATATCACAGACAAATGTGTTCACATCACATTTATTTAATGCAGTGCATACATAAAGAGTTAAAATGTACATATAAAGTAGAAATTTACAATACAAAAAAACCCCAAAAAACAACTTGTATATACAGCACCAAATATTGGAGGCCGCACAAATAAACACATTTTGTGTCACACAGTAGAGTGACAAACAGCAAAGGGAGACAGCGTGGCAGTCTTCCCAGAGAGGGACAGAAATCCCCGCAGCAGAGAGAGGTAGATTTTCCCTTTAATAATTAAGAAGGCAGAAGAGAAATCAAATCACATCTCTAACAAATAATATCTGGTCACCATCCATCAATTTTTACTGGCACAATATAGCTTAAAAATTTGCAACTATGCAAAAAGAACATGTTCAATGTGCACTACACATGTAAATACTGTATTAATACACAAGCCAAGGCAAGAATATGAGCATGTGCCTCACTTGTCTTATTTTCTTTTTTCTCTCACATAAGATAATCTATCACTTTTGCCCTGTCTTTCTCTTTCTCTGACTGAGCAGCTCCAACAAAAACAAGACTAACAGAAAGCAATGGATTATTCTCATTCTGTTAAGAAACAATTAACAGCCTTGCAAAAAATTAAACATAGACACTGAGAATGGTTGAGTTTTACATGTGTTGAAGCCCCATGAAATTCACCTTGCCCCAAAAACCTTCATCGAAGGGAACAGATGTGAAGATAGCTTACAGACAAATAGACAGGAAAGCCAGACAGCCTGATACGTTATCATCCAATGTAATGTAATTCTGGGGCTTCTCTCTTGTGTCACTTCTCAGAGGACACCACTGCTCTGGATCAATAAGAAAAACATACCCATAAATGCGTCACTAACATTTACCAATAACGTTTTGTTCATGACAGATCGGGGCGGATGTAGCTTACAGTAACCATGTGTTGGGAAACATAAAGTGATGTATGTTAGCTATCATTTTTTTCTCAGACCATAAAGGTACAGAGAGGACTTACTCAAATCCAGTTGAGATTACATTTTTACCGCTGCCTCTAGCAATGCATCAAATACCCTGGTAATAATTATGTTCTACTCCGGATGGCTGATCGCAATCTCACTGCAGGGGTAACTCCCCTCTCCTACATAAAAGTCAAAACAAAGACTTCCAAGATTCTGCTTTTGACTTCCACCATCACCTCCTTTTTCCCTCCTTCCTTCACCTTGACTGACTAGCAACCAGAATGCAAAGCCAGATCTAAATGCACAGTTGAGCTGCAGAATATGAGAAAAAACGGAACCATTAGACAGTCAGGAAAACGCTGCCTTACAATTGATAAGCTGGCCGTCGAGATGGTCTTCAGGATCGTGTCAATCGCTACTCCTGCATGTACAGACACCCTCTCTTACGCAGCCATCCATGAAGTTAAAGTTCAGATCGATGCAGCAATGATCACTGAAAGTTCAAGGATTCGGGAGTGGGAACAGAATCAATCATGTGGAGACAAACAGTATACAATACTTTACTATCTGTACATGGCAGTTCTTCCCTCAAGAATTTAACCTTTTCATCTCATGTTACATTCAGTCACATAAAGGACTCTTTAAGACAAAAATAAAATGCCATTGTGTATCTCATCCCATGAGACCACAGAACATAAAGCCCCTATTCACAGATGTAAGCAAAAAAACATTCACTTGCTCTCGGAAACCCCAGAGTCACACAGAGCCCAAATATAAGTCAGTTATCACCAAAAAATGACTGTACCCTATTTTCAGACTGGCAAAGGGATTTACCTCCAACTTTTAATAAGTATTCTTTCCACTATGAGATATAAAAAAAAAAAATCGAATTTCTTTGGCAGAGAAAGGTAAAGACCATACAAATGGTGTGGACTATGGAGCACACATTTAAAGGTTTATCTAAACTTGTGAGTCAGCAGAATATACACATACCTCCTGAGCTTTATCACAATGGGCATATGAGTGTTATCGAGTCAGGTAGTATAGATGTAGAATGAAATGGATGGGTCAGATATGGAGAGCCCTGTTGGGTAAAGCGAGAAAGAGCAGGGGGGTAAATTCTCAGAAGTTCAGATGGAAACGGGGGAATGTGACAGAGCTTTTTTCCATGAGTGCTTGCTCAAGGCACAAAGCGGGAGGGGCCCCAGAGGAGCAGGATCAGTCAAAGTGTCCCTGTATTGGCATGTCCCCTCGGGCAATGTCCTTCAATAATCCTGGTCTCCCCTGTATGGAGTCGAGGTGCCCCACACATACACAAGACTAGGCGTAAATGCTCGCACATTGACAGGAAGGCAATCAGTCAATCAGAGTCAACGCCCTATGATTTTGTAATGTGGAGCTGAAGCTACAGAAGGCATTTCAAAGCATGTTGCTTCACTAAAAGGTTTCCTTGCTTAGACATGGCCGTATGTGCAAAATGTTTTGTTCCTTAGTATTAAGTTCAAGTTCCTAAAATCTCTCAGTTCACCTGAACTTTTATCATAGCACACACAAACTCCTCACTCTTCCTCAGCAGGTCCTCTGCCCTCTCCAGCTCATCATCAACACAGATGCCAGTAAGATCCTGCTGGACTCAAGTTCCACTCTCCCATTGCGTAAAAAAAGCCCCCAACACATTGCTGCAGTGTCACAGGACGAGTGAATGACGTTGGTCGCTGACGCTGGCGCGCAGCTCTTTCAGCTGGGTATCGGGTTGCCGTCTTTGGCCCGCTTCTGGCCTCTTGGAGAGTCACCTGTCCTGGTAAGAGGAATGCTGTGACTGACGTGCCTAGTGACGCCAGCATTGACTCCAAGAGCAGCTCTGCATAGCGTGTTGGGTGTCCGTGTAAGCACTCACTGTAGGACTGAAAGGGCCTCTCTGTGCATGTAAATATGCATGAAGTGTGCAATACATATTTGTGTGCGTCTCCTCCGAGATTGTTTTGACACAGGACACCTGCTGTCTGCTGATAAAATAGTGTGTGAGGCATCATTGATTCTTCTTTGCCAATCCAAAATTCTGGTCCAGACTACATACTGTAGATCTTTAGTTTCCCTCTCTATCTTTCTTTTAACTTTCTCTGATTTCCTGACAAAGGTTTTGTCCTGTATGAATAGAGCCAAACTCTGATAAACAATTGAGGGAATTTGGCACTGGGAGGAGGTGAAGTAGAGGCCTTTTTAGTGAGACCTTGAGCTCCCAGCCCTGGGCAAGAGTCTGTTTTGAGTTCTTCTAACTTTTCTCCATGTGCTTCACAGGGGACACTGCTCAGAGGTGAATGAGCCTCCCTCCTTCTTTTTCCTTCTCTTCTTTTTGTGGACAGTCCAACAAGCAGTTGCCATAAGCAGCAGCAAAAGGCCCATAACAAGTAGTACCACCGATACCACTTTAGTCTGTGGCAAGTCATTGTAAGTGTAGGTCACCCCTGTTCCTGCAACCCCAATAACCAAAGAGATGATTCCAAAGGGAAAGATGCAGCGGTACCAGGACTTCTCCATGCCTCCGGTAGCTTGAGACAAACGCTCCAGTGAGGAGAGTACTTCAGGTACCTTGGCACCACCAGTCTCCAGGGACTGACTATCCTGCCCGGAGTTGGTCTGGGGCTGTGGCTGGCAAGCAAAATGGCCCGTTGTACAGCCCATCCTAACTGTGTGGGCTGGCGGATCCCGACTGGATCAGCAGCGCTGCTCTCCAAGATCCTAATTGTGGTTAGCTCTGGCCTGGAGAAACAGAAAGAGATAAAGACAGGCAGAAAAAGAGAGAAAGAAGGAGAAGGTCTGTATGAGACAGAGTCAATTACTGGAGCTGTAATGGCTGAAAGGTGCCAGATGAAGGGTTCTAAGTCACAGCTGAAATCCACTCACACTTTCCCCTTCTCTCCTTCCCTCTCTGGCTGTATCTCTATACACTGCCTCCTCTTCGACAGCACATTGTACACTCTGCAGATCGTAGTGACGGGGATATATAAAGGACCAAGGGGGATGGGAGGAGCAAGGGATGAAAAGCTGGGTAGTCCAAGTGATGCGATTGGTTCTTTCTGACTGACATCAAACTCTGAAGAAGGGAGAATAGGGGCTGAGGAAGCACAGGAAGGGGGAGGGGTGAAGATTTTACTGCTCCCTCTTTTTACGTGTCCCCATCATAGCATCTCTGCTGTAGTCTCTTGTCTACTTGTTTTTCTACAATATAAATTCTCCCAGGGGGAAGTGAAAAGTCCAGATCCGACTGGAAATCAGAGCAAAGAGGGAAGTCCTGCCTTATTTCTATTTAACACTCAATATGAAAGTGGAACTCCCCATATGCAGCTACAGATTACCACCATGTGGGAATTATATGGCAGATGAACAGAAATTCCTCCACCACCTACGCACTCCCTCCTTTACGTGCAAAGAAACACCTGAAAGAAATTGTAGAAATACAAAAAATTTACAAATCTGCTATGGTAGTGTTAATACATGGATGTCCATGCTCACTCGTGACAGAAAACACAAGCAGCCCCCTCTCATTCCCATTTCCCACCCACACAAACTGCAAATGCCTGTTCTTTCAGTCAGTTCTTTCTGAATGAAAGGAAACCTGGTAGTAGGTTAATCCCTCAGCGTGCTCAACTTGCTCTTCTGTGAAAATAACATCAAGACAGACAGCTTACACTTTCTAGGCTTGTTTATTTTCTGTACACACCTAAAAAGCAACATCAAAGATGCAAAAAATTCGAGTAAAAATCCAAATGTCTGTCTTCATCTTCAGGCACTACAGGCTTTAACATTACAGCATTTCATCTTTTTCCTGTCTTTAATGAGCATGAGTATGGATTTAACTTAATAGTCAATTTGATGGAAATGAAAGAAATAATCATTTCAAATTGGAGACTAAGTGTATTAAAAAATAATTTAGCATGAATATGAATAAAAAAAAAATTCTTAAACACCTAAATCCATAGTATTAAGGACATGTAAAGGGCAGAGATGTGTATAGGAAACAACATAATTACCCGTGAGCCTTGTGACAGGTTAAAAAGACTTTGCTATGCCTATAAACAGCATGAGCTTAACAGGTCTGCTCTAATAATTAGTTAAAAGTATTCTTTCCCTTTAAGGCGTACTCTAACAGATAAGCAAATACCTTATATTACCCTATAAATGAAGGACATGCTTCTGTCTGCACAGGACAACTGTTGTTAAGACACCAAAGGGCGAAAGCTGGATTAGACTTGCTGATCAGTGGGGGTGATCAAATAATAACCCCGACTTAACAAGTAGCTCACCCAGAAGAAAGACATGTACAGGAGCCAAAGAGAAATAAAAGAGGGAAAGTGAGGAATGTGTTTGTGAAGGGCGGGGGGGTGCAGCAAAAAACAGAAAAGCAACAGGCATTTGAAGGAAAGAAGTGGATTCTTTTTAGCACCGTTTGGTTTCTGTGGATTCGTACTTGGACTCTCATGTTGAAGTGGACTTAGTGAAGATAAAATGAGCAAGCTGAAAGAAGTGAAGCATAGGAAAGAATTAATGGTAACTTCTCTCTGTGAGGGTTTTTGTGACTTACAGAGGTACTTTCCAGGAAGCTTCTTCCAAGGAAAGCAAAACTTCCATTATGTGACAAAAAGAGGCGTGAGAAAAATGCAACAAAGGCGTGAGACATGAGTAACCTGGGCAGGGCCAGGCCACGCTGGTGGGAGTAGAGCAGCTTTGCTGGTGACAGCCAAAGCCAGGCAGCAGCTGATGTATGCGGGTCACAGGAAGACTGAGTTGCATCGGCTCCACCGCTCCCACTGGGACCTGTGTGTAGAGCTCATGTGATCTCAAAGATGCTTCCTTGCCTCATCCTTTATTCCTTTCACACACACTGCTCTAAGACTGTACAAGCAGACTAGAAGCCTGCAGCACATCACTACATTCCTGTCCAGATTACTACAATCCAGGAATGGTGGGATACAGCTGGTGCTGAAACTGAGAAGCTTTAGCTAACATGTGTCAAAGAATAATGTATTCCTAATTCAAATCAGGAGTGGTCACTTAAAAGTATTACGACTTGTTGTTTTGGACAAAACAGCCTATCTTGGACTGAAATAGTCCTGTCCCTTTTATAATCGTATTTTTTCTTCTCCTCAGGGAAACATGCCATTTCCAGCTTGCAGCGTGCAGAGAGCCAGGCCTGCAAGCACATCGTCTTTGTGACTCAACCAGCTCTGGGTGTGTGCGTGTGTCTGTGTTCGTGTGTGCATGATGGTTGGTGCAGCAGGGCTATAACACCCACGTCCTGCTGTGTGAACCCAGCGCCACCTGTCGCCCAGTCTGGAACGGCCCCTGCCATCCACACGTCATCTGTGGGCATGAGCTTTTTGGCCCTCCTGCATCTCACACACGCCCTCATATCACATTTGAGGCGGGTAAAAGCATGAATATCAAATCAGAGACAAGTATTGGGCCCATATGTCCTAACATGTATTGAATGTCTGTCTGTATTATACAAACTCAAGAGGGAAATCGAAAACATATGGAGAACACGATGCAAGAGTGTAGAAGAAGGTCTCTTCTCTGCCTCCTTTTTTTCAAATACTTAAAAAAAGAAAAAAACTGAAACACACTGGAAAGTTTTCATGTCCCTCTCATGGCTAACAGGTTCCTTTGAAACTGATTCGGAAGAAAGTGGAACATAAGGAATATGAGCTTTAAGTCTTTATGTCTGCTCTGTTTTAGTGGAATAAAGCAGGATGCCCGCTGTTCAATTAAATTCAGAGTCCGACAGAAAATCATACAGACAGCAAACTAACAAATACCCGTTACTTGTTGGTGTTAGAAAAAAAAATGTCTTATATCCTGAGGTCATTTTAGATCATGGTTTGGATCCAACTCTGAAATGATTGATTTTGACACAAACGTAACATATAGTTAAATTATACAAATTACTGGCGTTTCTTCTGCTTGTTGAGTATCACCTGTTGGCACAATGAGTAACTATAGTTGTTTTTTCTTTTTTAATGTGTTATATCATAGTTGAGCAAATGAAAAACAAGAACATAACAGTATATAATTTAGGCAGGTTAAAAACACCACAAAGTATTTATGGAGTGTCCTACAGGAATCTCAAATTTCCATGCGGTCAGATCTATTTGGCCACATGCTCCTGATACCTGCAACAATCTAAACATTCATTTTAAAATTCATAAATAGTAACTCAAGTTTTACACGATCTAAAATTATATCAGAAACTAAGGACAGACACATACAAAGGAAACTTATTCCAGTTATTAACATTCTTGATTTAACTCTGAGTTACTGCTTCATGAGGTACAAATTTAGCTATCCATTAGTTATTATACATGCTTGACCGTTAGGGTCACAAGAGGCTGGAGCAGGTCAAATTCAATACTCAGTAAGAGGCCAGATACATCATAGAAAGGTCACCGAACAGGACTGACAAGAAGAAATGGACAAACATTTGCACTTCTACTCTTTAATTTCCCAGGAACACTTTGACATGGAGTTGTTTTTTCTGTTTTTAGAATATTTTGTTGAACTGACCATGTCAAAGGGGTCTTAATCTGTTGCTTCACTGGACTGTAGGATGCGGAGCAATGTCTTGTGCATCCATACCTTTTATCTAAGAACTGGTAACTTAGAGTAACATGCTTAGTGGTCATTCAGGCTCAGAGTCCAGAATTATGGCAGGGAAACGCTCCCCTCCTTCTCCCAGCAGGGAATACATGTCTCTCAGCACACTAGGGTTGGGATGTCCAGGCCCAGGTATTAGAGATGAAAACTGAGGGGACAGAGTGTCCAACAAGACCTGACACACAAGAGAAGAGACTGTCAGCAAGTTATTTTTAAGTAGTGTTAATGGATATCACTGAAGAAAACACAGATTGTGTAACTAATAAGCACTGTTAGGAATCTGATCATTTATTTTTCCTTCGCCATGGTGCTTCGAGAACACAGCCCCTACCTGTTGGAGATAATTCTCTTGTTGCAGCAGTGCCACCCTCATCCGCAGCCTCTCCAGCTCTTGGAGCTCTGTCTCTGCCCTATAAGTTATAGTCGGGGGCAGGGGTGAAGTTATCCCGTCTCCCCACACGCCGTTTGCCTCAGTGGGGCAAAGACAATCTCCCTCTGGCCTCCATCGATCCCATGCTTTCCACTCTGATGGAAAACACAGTTATTTTTAGAGCGTGAGCAACCGTACCCCAAAACGTTTTTCTGCTCTGTTGCCTCAGCTTTAAATAGCTGGGTCCTTGCCCAGCCACGTCAGGAGAGACAGCTTTAAAACCCCATCGTCACAGGAAGGAGATCTGATGAGGCCAAGGAAAGTACTGAACTGGCACCAAGGCTTCACTGCGGCTCTGTTTTCATTTTCCACATGCCAAGACGGAGAAACTCCACCAGCTTATTAGCACATTGCATTTATCATAATCCTTTTTAAATTATGCTAAAATGCAATAAATGAGAAATGCCTCTCTGGATGAAAAAACACTGTGAAAATAAATACTGAGCCTTGGATGTGAGATCCTAGATTGGCAGCATATGTTCAAAGCAGCAAACAGAGGTGTGTGGGCTTAGAAATGACTGGAAATGTATGTCTCACACTGGCTCTGCCAGCATACTTGTGTTGCTTTCGAACTTCAACTGGTAAATATAAACAAATCTCCTTCCCTAAAAGTGGCTGGATCATGTGAGAGGTGTAAATGGAAAGGAGTTGGCAACCATTATAACTGTAAAGCTGGGGGTAATGGAAATTGTACCATGTAACATACTGTAGGTACTGACTCAGTGACACTAATTCATTTGAATTTACACACTGCTGTATCAACAAATTTCTCCATCGATGTGTCTTGTATTAAGGCATATGCTGCATGATATTATGATAAAGGATTTATACCTTGTTTCACTTGATTTGCAAAGATCTGGAGTTCTGCTACCGTCAGCTGCAATCTTTCAAGTGTCAGACAGGAATCATCCTTGTGCTCAGCTCCTGTGTGCAGCATAAAAGAACAGATTTAAAACTGAAAAGTTTTTGCTTAACCAAGTTAACTTGTGTAGAGTAAGTACACCATTTTAATTCAGCAATAAGCACCACATTTACAGTTACTCTAATCTTGTAACAGTTGTAGAAAAATCTCAGTTGTCCAGGATCCTGAGTCTGTTTGGCAAAGGAAAGGCTTAACACTGATTCCTCTAAATAGCTCCCTCAGAAAGTTACTTCCTGCCAACTCTTGAGTAGTTTCCCACGAATATCTACTCTTCTCACCCACACATGCGTGTGTCATCAGTCACTTCTACAAATTTCCCAACTCCTAATTTTGAATGTATGTGCGTAATGCGTATAGTTCTTTTCAGACTTTTTACCTATTTCTGTTGCCTGCTTAGCCAAAAGCTCCTCTGCCTGACAGCGCTGCGCGAGGTCAAGCCCTTGGTGAGTCAGTCTGTTCAGCAGAGTCCTGGTCTGATCTGGACTACCACATGGCCAATCCTTGGGAAACTATAAGGGTCAAAGAAACAGGATCAATTATAACATATTTAGTGGAGATAGCTCAAAGTAATAAAAGCATTTTAATCAAAGTATTTTAATAAATCAACCTTGGAGAAAGCCTGTTAATTGTCTAGAGCTAAAGTATAAAAATTGTCTAGCATTATGCTACATGAGATAGAAAAACATGCCTGAGGCCCCTTGGCCCACTTTGACAGGCTTCATTAGAAAAAGGAAGGATACCATAGCACTCATTCTCTCCATGAAGTGACTCCTCCCAGGCACAGGTTTCCTCTGTAAGCCAATGACTTTTTCCCACAATCTGGAGATAATATAGAGAAGGAAACAAAGTCCATAAATACAACCTGAAAACCGAGACCAGCTATACATAATGAAAAGTTTCATTTTAGTGACCTGTTTTGCTTGCTCCTTAAAGATTTCCACTTAGTTGTTTGTTCAGATGGTAACCTGAAAAGTCAAGAGGAAACCTTTTCAATCCCTTCAACTACAGTTGACAAAGCACAATCAATTTAATCGTTTGTGTAAAACATACACATTCTGTTGCAGCATACTGCTGGCCCCAGACCGATTTGCATCCGCAATAGGCAGTTTATTTGAAGAGGGCACAGAGACAGATGCAGCTTCGCTCGGGCCATCATCCCTCGGCATATTGCTTCCGACTGTCTTGCTTTTAGTAAGCGAGGTGGTGATCTCATCAGGCGAAGCAGATGCCAAGACAGCCTGCCGCAATTTTCTAGATGCATTGTGCACAGCCTGAGCCGAAGAGGGTGGATGGTTTTGAATTATCTTTCTTTTAATTGTGGTTTGGGACTTTCCAGGTTTGAAGCTTGCTGTAGGCCTTGAGCTCAGTGTCTTTCTGTCAAGAGTGGCAGGTTTAGAGGTTAATCTCATGGCTCTGTGACTTTCTTTGGATGCTGTTGATGAATGCAATAAATCCATGGATGTGTCTGTTTTCTTATGAGTTCCAGCAAGGTTTTTATCACCAGAGTCCTTGTTAGAACTCTCTGAGCCAGAGCGGATTTGAAGAGCTTTTTCCAGTGCTCGCTCAAGCAGTTCCATATCTTCCTTCTCCCCTGGTGGGGTATCTGCATCAGGTGAAAGCAAACATTTTGTTACCTAATTAATTTTGTAAGCATGAAGGGCAAGATTGGCAGTGCAAATTTCTTAACTCGTACGTGCACAATTCAATTACAACTGACAATTTAAAACAGCAATAATCATAACATAATATCAGACATCTCTGATCTTCCTCTATTTCACTAGCTGTGCAAAGCAGAAATTTTGAAATATATTAAATGCTTATTATTCTTTTTTATATCAGTATTCTGTAGTTGATATCATTTCTTTATATATCAAGTAGCAACTAATCAAATATAGGTATATCTGGATAAATAATCAGCATATTCTCTTAAAAGCAAAATAAGAAAAATTTTCTCCAAAAATTACCTGCAGCAACATCATATGCTGATTTTGACTCTTCTGAACCTGCCTTTGGTTGCCAAGTTCTGAGGAGAAAAACACTCAATGTGACTAAAAATTACCCACTGATGCTACAAATATCCACTTAAATAAGGATACATATCTATAGAATTGTCATATTTATCTTAAATTTGGAGAAAAGAGAGATTGGTTTTGCCACAACTATATAAATGAGTAGCCAAAAGGCACTGCTGGGATTCGAACCCAGGATCTCCTGTTTACTAGACAGGCGCTTTAACCAACTAAGCCACAGCGCCATATGAACCCCTGACAAGCCAGATCTTATTTTGAATAATGGTCATTATGGATTGACGTCACGGAATATATGCCAGGGCATGGGAGTGTGTGCTGTGATATACCAACGGAATGTAACATTAAATACTTACAAGCTCTGAAATATTTCCTTCAAGAGTTGAATACTGCCATTGAGTTTAGCTTGTTCGTCTTTGTACGACTTTACAGCTTGATGAACCGTTGTCACTAACGACATGCTCGTTGTGTGGCTGTTGGTGCTCTCACATTCCTCCCGCAACAACACTGCTATTCAATAAACTATTTCAAAAGTAAAAGCTGAATCCACTTTAAAATAGTGTACCTTGTAAGGTTACACTAAATAACTTCTTCGAAAAGAGTGGAGCAATTCACTGGTTAACATTTTCATGAAAATAGAAGGCTCCTTCGTTTTGACCCGCGAACATACTTAACGGATGCGGAAGCTCCATTTCTCTCAACACTTAAAAGAGCTATAACTAAATGCCAGTGTCTATGAATGTAATCAATGCAAAAAACAAAAAAATACCTTTTTGTCTTTCTTTTCTTTCTTTTTTTTTAGCAAATACACATTATCTTTGTTATCTAAAAAGCATAATGAAGTTATAAAAAAAGCAGAGGACCCTTTCACAGTTCTAACTCTGTAGTTAGCAGTTCTCGCGAGAATTGTCATGGCAACCAGGGACGCTCCTAACGCCTGAAAAGAATAGGCTTGATAGTTTTACCATTTTAACTGGTCTGCTGACAGGCTGACACCTTGTCTCGTCATACACATAGTACAAATGTGTCACAATCTATATATATATACAGTCATTGGTCACAATGCATAATTACAGAGGGATTTCTATTTACATTGGTAACTTTGTTTTACTGATGTCCCCAGTGAGTCACAATGAATATACAATGAATGTGTATTGCACATTAAATAGTGTAGGTTCACAAATGTGCTTACATTTTTGTTTGTTTTTTTATTAACTGAAAAATTGCTCATTTGTCAATATTAGATGAAATTACTTGTGATATTAGACAATTCCAGATCCCATTTTAAATAACACTGTTAGGATATAAACCATCCATCCAATGTTTAAGATTTTACATTTAGGTGAGAGACAATACTGCACACCCTGGACAGGTTGCCAGTCCATTGCAAGGCTAGAATATAAACCTCTTGTTACAATTTGAGGTCTGATACCCAGCTGATACACCACATTACTTCACCCCCCTCTCCAAACACCCCCATACAAAAACTAAATCAAACAAGACTAAATATGTTGTTTTTTTAAACAAACAAACAAACAAACAAAAGTTTCATTTGCAGGCAATTAAAACAATTAGCATGATACAATCCACATACCTCCCAAAGCCTCCTGCATCTGCAAATTTCATTGGGGAAACAAAAGGCAGGAATACTTAACAAAGCTTTGGCAAAAATAAATAAATACATAAATAAAATAAAACACACACACAAGTATATACATATATAAATAACTGAACTAAAACATATTTGATTACATCAAAAATATGTAGTTAATTTTAGTTGAATATATGAAATTAGTCACTAAAATCCATGAAGTTTGCTGATTGCTCTCCCCTCTCTTTAGACCAGTTCCCCTTCTCAACTTATACTGGGCGTTCTTGTCTTGTTCAGTGGTACAAATGTGATTCCCAAAGCAATTTAATATAATGGCAACAGCTTGTTGGCCCCTTTGGAGGGAAGTGAATCATCTTGTAAGCTCATTTTTCCCCCCATCACCCTCCTGTGGTGCAGTAGCAGAGTGGTCGGGGGAATGCTCAGCTACCCTGCTAACAAAGCATCTGACACTACAGCCAACTGCCAGACTGATATCAGGCACACATGCACACATACAAATACACACACACTTACCCGCATACAAACTACAATTTGGCTTTCAAATATATGCATGTCCTGATAGACAAATCTGTTCGACAACAGACAACCACATTGTGCATAATTCATGATCAGTGTGCATGAATCATATGCACAAAAACAACAATTAATTCATATCTGTTTATCACTCATTCTGGACAAACCTTTGTTTGTAATGATGCAATACTTTCTTTGCAGATGGTGGTCTCCCACTTCCACTTTTCCAAACCTTGCAGCTTTGGTTTATTTGTTTCTTTGGGTTTGATCTTAACATGAAGTTTTGTCCTGAATCTTTACAGTTCCTATGTGATTTGATAGTATCTTTCCAAGTCATTCATTATGCCAAATCGTCTTTATAACTTTAAAGCTGGCCACATAACAGTACAAGACAATGTTCTAAGTACAGGGAGCCAGTGTTTTAAATCTTATATTGACAAATTTTTAAATAAAGAAACCAATTGAATTGTTAGAGCATTGAATTTATTGATACAGTGCTCTGGTAGCCTCATGAAAAAAGGGACGTAACAAGCAGGGGGACTGCTTGTGGACTACTGACACTTCATAGAAGGTGCAGATTATATGACCTATCAACACAGCAGTAAATGGTAATACTGTATTGTGATGGTGGTGGTGGTGGGGGGGGGGACTAATTGATTAATCAAAAGCAATGTGAAAGGAAACATTACTGTCTTTTAATAGCTACATACATGTTATGCTGCACTAATATTGTGGTATGTTTTTCTTATTTAGCTTGATTTCCAACTGCTTTAAAATTAAGCCCTGGTAGCACTGTAGCTCACAAATGACTGTGACAACAGTAGAAGTCACGTTTGGTATTGTCGAGTACAAATTTATGTAGGACCAGGAGAGTAATTGAAAAAGCAATACAACGTTTTCATGATGATTAATTAATTGTGAAATAATTGTATGCCGTATACCGTCTTCTTTTAGCTTTTCCATGACTCTTCTGGGCCCTGAACACGCTGAAAACCAAGTTCAACCAATCACAGCCCCTTCAAATTGTGCTCCAAGTGGTACTCCAGCTCTCTCATTGGTTAGATAGCAACACTTGGGTCTCCACCTTTTATTATACAGTCATTGGTCTCAACCATTGACTGTAAATATATGGACGAAGTATCCGGGAGGTTTCTGAAGAGCTGAAAAGAAGCTCATTGGGAGGTTCCCACCGTTGCCATCTTGGCAACGTAAAGAGTCTCGTGACTCCCGGAAAACCCAAAAATGGGCAACGAGGAGGCGCTGAGAGGGGGGCTGTGAGCGTGGGGAGGG